>JAJOZX010004060.1:212500-270000 GCA_023014485.1 Bathynomus jamesi
CGAGAGAATCACCTCCGTGATGCACCCAGCGCACTCGGAGAGGCCCTGGCCACGGAAACAGTAATTATTCCATGGGAAATCAAAGAAGTGCTGCCTAAGTGCCTCCTACTCAGCAGCGCCAGAATACCGCCTCAGAAGGCGCCTCCTCTTGGGAGGATCCAAAGACCGAACTGGAGCGATAAGACAGGAAATAGATACAAGACTGTGGTCAAAGGAGCCCAACAGAGAAAAATGTTTGACATAGTAAGAAGAAGGATGAGTGGTGAGAGATAAATCCAGAATGTTGGGCCTATCTCCAAGGCCCAGTCCAGGAATACGAGTAGGGTGCTGTACAATCTGCTCTAGGTCAATCAGGATAGAGAAGTTGTAAACTAGTTCACCAGGGGATGTCATTGAAATGGGAGGAAAGCCAAAGGTGGGGGGTGAATATTGAAATCTCCTGAAATTGAGATTTCAGCGAAAGAAGAGTGGGATAGGATGTATTCGAATCACTTTGAAAGTAAGATAGTCAAAGTATTTTCGATAGTCAGTGGAATTAGTAGAAAGCAGTTTTTTTTAACGTGCAGTTCTACACAAAATGTGCAGTTCCAAAAAAAAATGTGTAGTTTTGCAGGCAAATGCGTGCAGTTCAAAGATGTATTTTGTATGCTTTACTAAATCACAAATAGAGCAGTTATCATAAATTTAAGTTAACTCATCTCTTTCCAGTTGATATGTAGAATATTATTCCAGCAATAACGTATCATATAGTCGCCGCCGGTCATCTAAAAAGAATCTCACAGACAGCTTGCCACCTGCTGTAAAGCTTAATTTAAAGTATGTTAGCCAATAAAGTACTTATAAACTTAAGAATAAAAGTTTATAAGTACTGTACTTTATGGGCTAACATACATTAAATTAAGGTATACATACCTTAAATTAAGGTATGTTAGCCCATAAAGTACTTGTAAACTTAAGAATAAAAGTTTAAAATCTGTTCCCAAAATTTTTTTATTGAATATATATATATATATATAATATATATATATATATAATAATATATATATTTTATTTATTTTTTTTTTTAAGTTCGGGAAGAACCGATTCGCCTCTATTTAAAAGGGCATATCTCGGCGGAAAAACAAAGAAAAGTGAGAGGAAAGACAGAGGAAAAAGAAAGGGTGGAGAGGACAGTCGAAGTGGAAAAAGACCAAGGATGACAAGGACTGTAGGGTCGAGCCCCATCATCCTTGGGTGCTAGGGTCGGGAGGGCGCACGTGAAACCTCCAGGAACAAGCACGTACAAACAAGCACAAAGAGCACTCAAGAGCACGAGCTTAGAACCCCCTTGCGGGGACATATATATATATATATATATGGGATGAATTTCACAATAAAACACGTGAAATGAATGAATGCTGCAAACCCACAAGGAAAAAGAAAAACGATTCCAAGGCCTTTCGTGTATTCAAAGCTACACCTCGTCAGGGAATGACGAGGTGTAGCCTGACGAGGTGTAGCCTGACGAGGTGTAGCTTTGAATACACGAAAGGCCTTGGAATCGTTTTTCTTTTTCCTTGTGGGTTTGCAGCATATATATATATATATATATATATATATACATACACATATATATATATATATATACATACACATATATATATATATATATACATACACACACACACACACACACACATATATATATATATATATATATATATATATATATATATATATATATATATATATGCTGCAAACCCACAAGGAAAAAGAAAAACGATTCCAAGGCCTTTCGTGTATTCAAAGCTACACCTCGTCAGGCTACACCTCGTCAGGCTACACCTCGTCATTCCCTGACGAGGTGTAGCTTTGAATACACGAAAGGCCTTGGAATCGTTTTTCTTTTTCCTTGTGGGTTTATATATATATATATATATATATAATATATTATATATATATATATAATATATATATATATGCGAGTAGGATTGGTGAGTAAATAACATTGATGAGTGAGTAGGATACTGGATAGTACAGGATAAGTTATTTTTCATCTATCTGTGGCCTATACAATGTACAATTCTAAATATTCCTTAAAATAAACCCTAGTAAAAAGGTAGACAGTCCAGATGCATTTAGCTTGAGACTGGCAATTAAACCATAGCTAGAGGGTGTAGAATTTGGAGGATTCAAATTCGGAAATACAATAGTGAGTTAGGTCGTTGCGTACATATACGCAGCATTCACCTTCGGAATGAAATTGAGTATAGAGAAAGTAGGTAAGTACAGAAAAGGGATTGCTTACAGTCGTCCCAGACACCCAAGTTTCAACGAGGGAGAGAAGGGGAGGTTTAGAGAAATGGTGTTCAACAGATTGAAAATTTGAGGAAAGCCCACAAATGTTGCAGAAGTTTATGAAAAGTGAATTTGACAGAGGTCCAGGACATTTTGAATACGCAGTAACAGAACCAGTCCCGTTGCCCGGGTCTGCGTTCCGGTATCGGCAACGAGGGAACCAAAAGTGGGGACATTTTATGAGGGCTCTTGAAGTCGTTGCTATTTTATTTTCCTTATAATTTTGAAAAGATTATGTAGTGTGTAAGATGCATGTATGTTTAGTGAAGAATAGGTAGAGAAGGGTGTGTTAAGAGAATGCTGAACTGCTTACATGGAAGATGAGACACGGAGAAAGATCAGCTCAGAAGGACAGTGACAGGAGAAATGGGAGTTCTAGCACTCCCAGTCTCCTGCTTAACATCCCCACCAGGGAGTACTTCCCCGATCGATTGGTGTGTACAGTCTCCTCCTTATATATATATATATATAATATATATTATATATATATTATATATATATATATATATATATTATTTAAAGTTGTATTAATTAATATTGGTTAATTAATATTATTTAGTATAATTTACGTATTCTATAAATGTACACGAATGAATTAATGTAATTTTAAGATATTAACACTTAAATTATACATATTTTAATTCAAAATAGTTAATCCAATAGTGTTTCTAGCTACATTTCAAAATTTCTCATTTTTTTTTTTTTTATTTGTTGCAGCATATAATGATCTCGTGAGTCAAACAAATTAATTGGTTTCAATTTTTTCCACTGGTTTGAATCCTATTTTTAAACGATTTACTTTGATGGTATTTTTTAAATTGATTAAGTTACTTATAAGTAGATCACGTTATAATATAAAATTAATTATATAAAGAAAAAATATAAGAAAATTAATTCGGTTTTCGAGTTGCAGAATTGCGCCATCTGAAAACTTATTTGAGGTCATTCAGAGTCTCCCGATTCAAGTGATAGAAATGACTCTACTCGTGTATATACAATATATATATATATAATATATATATATATATATATATATATATATATATATATATATATATATATATATATGATGAATAAAACCACGAAGGAAAAAGAAACACAAAGGGGTGCTCAAGCGCTTTCGTCTAATGACATCCTCAGTGTTCCTGAGGATGTCATTAGACGAAAGCGCTTGAGCACCCCTTTGTGTTTCTTTTTCCTTCGTGGTTTTATTCATCATAAATACTTTTCACGTGTCACTTTCGTGAAATAATTTTTCATATATATATATATATATATATATATATCCGTAAGTATAAATATGCATATATATATGCAATATATAATAAAAATGTCTCAAGGAGGAGAAAATTAACTTAAGTTAGTCATTATCAAACTGTATTATTTAAAAAAAAGAATTACTAAATTTATATTGATTAAAAAAAAAAAATTAAAACACGTTAAAGGAGATAGCTGAAAGGACTCGAAAATGGAGGAAGCTACAGAGAAAGTATACTAGTGGTGGACCGGATATCTGCATCATTTTTAACATCCGCATCCGCACTTCTGACTGCGGATGTTATGCGGATATTACCTCTAATAAATTATGCAATTTACAATTAAATTAGCTTATAAAGTAGCTTATAAGGCCCAGTCATGCACATTTCATGTAAAGTATTAATTATTAATGAACAAACAAATATATAAACCTCAAAATATAACTAGCTGGTAACACAGAAAATTGAATGAAACTTGTTTCATTGAATTTTCTGTGGCTGAAACTCTTGAGAAAGTTATTATTTTTATCATAATGAAAACATTAATATTAATTTTAATTCTTATGCATTGCCTGCCATAATAGTAATATCACGAAATTTGAAAAATTATGTCATATATTCATAATTCTATATTATACTGATAGATTAACTAAATATCCGCATCCGCGGATATTGAAATTAAAGATCCGCATCCGCAGATGTTGAAAAACTGACATCCGGTCCACCACTAGTATAAACAATGCTAAATACACAGGGTACTAAAAAAGTCACTGTGCACCGCGACCACTTATATGTATAGTGCGGTTTCAGTGACTTCGATCACCCTGTTTAAAATAAAATAAATAGCGCGGCGTATCTCAGCACCCTTGGCACAAAAGTATTACGTCACCGTATACGAGTATATGCGACCTTAAAACACATTGTGCATTACTATATTTATTGATCTCCCAAAACCAAAAATATCTGCGCGTAATCTCATTCTAAGAAACCAAGAAGATTATTATGTACTCAAAGAAGATTATTATGTACTCAAAGATGATAATTATGTACTCAAAGATGATTATTATATACTCAGAGATGATCATTATGTACTCAAAGAAGATTATTATGTACTTTCAAAAGAAGATTATTACGTACTAAAGCATATTATAAATACATAGTTTCCAAATGTTATTACTGAGTGTATCTCTCTTTTTATTACTTTCATGAAAACAAAAGGCATTAATATAACCCAGAAATGAACAAATTATCGATAGAACTTTCCCGCTGAAATAGCAAAAGTTTCGATGTAAAAAGGAAGTAAGACATGAAGAATAGCAATTACAAAGATGCTCCACAAATTCTGAACGCATTTCTTGAAACCTGAAGTTCGGAACTACTAAAGAAGATTTCAGAATTAATTCTAAAAAAAAAGAAAAACAAAAATTTAAGAAGAAAACTGATTAGTTTTGCAAATTCATTCGTTAACAAATTCGAATCTCTTATGAAGCACGTTTGTATCATTGATTACTAAAGCAGGGATATATATATATACATACGAAGGGATTTGCAGTGGAGATCTTCAAAGAAGACTAGACGCCTGGCTCAGAACAATCCCCGATGAGCCGGGCGTACCTAGCTATGTGAGGTGGAGAGCGCAAGAATCCAACTCACTACTTCACCAGGCCAACTCGAGAGGAGGGGCGACAAGCTTGACCTTCGCGAAATGAGAAATCATCGCGCGGAACCTTTGTAAGGTTGTAAGGTAAGGTAAGGTTATATATATATATATATATATATATATATATATATAATATATATATACGCATTGCTGTATAAGGATAGGTGTGACCCATTCTATCATTCTGACTTTTTAACATTTGTATATAATTCCCGAACGAAAAAAGGCGTATTGTGAATACTGGAATAAAGTACTTGAATAAGAATATGATTACTTCCCATATAAACGAATACAAATGTGATTTCGAATACAATAAATTTGTGTAATTGAATACAAGATACGAAGTACGACAAATAATGACGAAAATATTCATAAATTCATCAATGACTACTTCCTTACAATAAAATTATATTAAGAAAATTACATTACATTTTTCTTAAAGAAGAAAGTCGAAGATCTACAGGGTGTTGATAAATTAACGCAAGTGGAGATAAATCCGATTTGAACTGGTTTAAACTAGTTTCAACTTGTTTTTTAACTCGTAAAAACATTTTCAACACCTCTTATAAATCTTACTATCTCGGATATACAGGGTGGCCACAAAATCCCTTTGCAGTGATATTACAGCATATCTGTATGTTGCCTTTGTTTTTCATGTAAAGGGACTTTGTGGCCACCCTATACAGTTGTTATAAAATACGTGTAGTAAATATTACTCGTCCATGTTCACTCGCGTTGATATAATTCAAATCGGATTCGTCTCTTCACTCGCCCTACCTTATACACACCCACCCTGTAACTTTATTATATGCGACATAAGGGAAATGAAATTCAATGGTATTTTCGCGAATATTTAATATAAATTAATATTACAACAAGAATAGATCAAAAATGTATTCTATTACGAATATTTTACATTTGTACTGTAACTGTATTCGAATACCAAATACAGTACCTACAGTTAATTTCATCCTATAAGACACCAAAAGGGTTATTAAGTACTCAAGCATATTCTGTAAATACATCGTTCCCAAATGTTATCAGTAAATGATATAATACAAATAGTCGAAAATAGTATTCAAATGTCTTTAAGTACGAATACCCAATACAATATAACATACTTGACCATAAATAAACACTAAATGACATGCGTAATGCGTATGGTGGCATGTTTAATTATTATAATAATGAGGAGATAAATTATAATATAATTTACCAAATTCGGGCATGCAATTTTCTTGTTTTTAGCTAAATTTGTAAATTTTAGAGTATTTCAGAATTTTGGTATTAGTCAGGAAAAGGAAAGAGACACACACCCGTATTACTGTCACGACTGTGATCGGACGTTGTTATCAATAACATGCGGGTCAGCCTCAAACTATGATCTTCATATTTCGCTTTCCATCATGTTCCATTTTGTGAATCTAAAATTAACATTAACAAAATCTGAATTTCTGAATCACAAAAAAAAAAAAAAATTCATTTACAAAGAAAAGGAGTAAATTTCAATATAAGTTCTACATTTGAGGATGCGAGTTTTTTTTTTGTTTTTCTATTTTGCGCGCGTCGTCATTATAATACCCGTCACTCAAAAGAGCCTTAAAGTCAAGACAATGTTGGGAGGTAAATTCACATGTGGACAATGCAGTAAATGAATAATTGGTAATTGACTGACAAATTTGGTAATTCTTTAGACCAGGATTTTTCATTTTTAAATTTCTAAATTAATGGGTTACGAATATATTCTTATCCTGGTTATAAGAATAAGTGAAAGATACATTTTTTATTCTGATATCTCGATATGGACGTCTCTACACAATTTTTATACAATCGGATTAAAAATCAACTTTGTACTTTTATTTCAGTACTGCAGTAAAGTTGAAAATCCGACTGTAGTAGACATGAAAGTGATTTGTAAACTTTTACTTTGCTACTAATATCTAACGTGATTGAAAAGATTCGATTGAACATACAGAGGATTGACCAAAATAAATAGACACCTTTAGTTTTTCCATACTTTTTGATTTGACAATAAAAGCCAATAAATAATAACAGACTTATTGAATCAATATACTTAGAATCGTGTTGGTTTCCCCTTTTTAGCAATGTGCAAAGCTGACACACATGTTCTGGCATTCCATTGATGAGCTTTGCCATTTGTTCTTGAAGGAAATTATCGTGGTGTCTATTTACTTTTGTCAATCCTCTCTTACAGTTAAACCAGAAATGTTGCTAGTGATGCGACGTCTTTTTTGTAGTCTCTCCCTAATGCATGGTAATTACATTAATTAATTAATTAATGTCGTTAACGTGCTTTGAAGTGAATTATTAATGATTTGGTTCCATAAAGTAATGTATTTCGAATCGGTTGCGAGGTTCAATACATTTCTCATTCGCTAAATAAAGATTTCTATTTATAGTTAATTTTATCTTCAGATATTGTAAATATTAATTGTTTATAAATAATGTGTAGGAAAAAAATTATACATTACATTTAGCTTCTATAAGCGCATAAAATAAGTTTAAATATTAACTCGTTATCACTTATAATATAAAAAGGTCATTGTTAATTGAGAAGATAACTTTAATTTATAGACAGAATATTAATTCTCATATCCTGAAATAGGCAAGTTTGTTATTAATCAATTTACCTTTTTGAATTGGTTTATCGAATGAATATGTTTGATTTTTAAGCAAACGTTTTTTCGTACAAACGAGACATTCATTTCCCACAGTTCGAGATGTTAACGGCTTTCCACTTCACGTTGTAGCTTTAATTGAACTGGTTGCAATTATCTTCTTGTGGCAAATTTCAGTTATCTGAGGATTAAAAGTTGAATGCCTCTCTGCTTTTCCTCTTTTTTTTCTTTTTTTTTAACTTTTTTTGGCCACCATCTCTGAACCTCCTCCACACACCTTCAAACCTCTTATCTCTCGCTGTAATTTTACTCGGTCACTGACACTCAACCTCCGTGTCTCGTTTGGCCAAAATTTCAATTTGAAATAAAAACAAGGAGTTGATTAATAACATTAATGTCTCTCGAATGGCAGAAAAATTAATTTTCTAACCATATCTGAACAGAAATTATCACCGTTTAAGACGAGGGAGTTTCTTTACATTCACCCTAAATATTATGCGACAAATGAATTCTGTATAAATAGCCTGAGTCATGAATATAATATATACACACACCATTCTGAGTTTGTGTATATATATATATATATATATATATATATATATATATATATATATATATATACACTTTAAAGTAGCCTATCCTATAAAGGTCAAAAATATCACTGCTTGTAGAGGTTCCACTCATTTATCGAAGAATCCCCGGCATTACGTAACACTTCTATCTTGTATTTCTTATTGTAATATTGTTCTATACCAAAAGTATATTAGGAAAATATCAAAAGTTTGACTGAGTCATGTCAATGAGAACATGAGAAAGGACACATAAAATAAATATTTAAAAGTAAAATCGAACACACACTCAGCAGCCTTTTAAAACGTTTTTATATTAATGATGAAGAGCAAATCTGGCGACATCTGATATCTTGTTAATTCGGTATCCATCGATCAAGCGCCCCTGGTTTCCTCGCAGGATCTGTTACCACACAAACCTTAACAGCT
The DNA here is from genome assembly GCA_023014485.1 of Bathynomus jamesi. Taxonomy (NCBI): domain Eukaryota; kingdom Metazoa; phylum Arthropoda; class Malacostraca; order Isopoda; family Cirolanidae; genus Bathynomus; species Bathynomus jamesi. The sequence continues at coordinate 221,391 of JAJOZX010004060.1, forward strand.
TCTGATTAATTGAGGTAAAATATTTATTTAAATTCACAAACCTCTTAATGGATTGCATTGCTAGGGGTCTCCATAACATTTAATTTTGAGGTGTGTACGAAAAGGAATGTTTATTGAAATTAATTTATATTGTATATGAACTTAAAAGCAGCAAAAACTCGTTGTTCTTAGTCTGTGGTAATTTCAAAAACAAACTGTATAATTTGGTATCTCATAAATTTCATTGTTAAGTACTTCAGAAACGTTTGCAGTATACAGTTGAAAAAAATATATAATTATAAATAGGTTAAAAATAGTTTTGATATTTTGAACACGCTTCTAATTTCAAGTTAAATGTAACGTGTAATAAACAGAATATTAATAATACACGAGAATACTGTATAGTCAAAATGACAGTGAATTATTACTGTTGTTAACTATTAAAAATAACTAATTTATTAGTTATTTACTCTAAATTAACTATTAGTATTTAATTTTAAATACAATTATTCAAAATATTAAGATTAAAGACCCATAAACCAAAAATTTTCCTGTAATATATATATACACAGGGTGTCCCAAAAAACTATATACTCATATATATATATATATATATATATATATATATATATATATATATATATGATGCTATAAAGAGTATATAGTTTTTTTGGGACACCCTGTATATATATACATATACAGGGCGTCCCAAAAAAATGTATACACACTTTAACAGCTGATAGCTCAATTGATGTTTCTTTCTTTCCAAGTTAAACCCATTAGAATTAATAATGGCAGTCAGACTAAGCTTTGAACAAAGGAAATTCATTCTAAAATGCTACTGGAAGTGTAAAACGCAGTTGAAGTGCAAAGACAGTTTAGGAGGGAGTTTCAAACAGATCCACCAACGCGACTTACCATCACTCGAATTAGAGATAAGTTTGAAGCCGATGGAACTGTTCAGAATGTCCACAAGAAGCGTTCCGGAAGACCACGGACATCGACAAGCCCCACAAAGCAAGAAAGAGTACTGGAAACGTATCACCAAAGTCCAAGAAAATCTGTGCGGCAAGCGAGTCGTGAGGTAGGAATTTCAGAATCGTCTGTCCAACGCATTTTGAAGCGCTGTCAATGGAAAAGTTACATTCCAAGATTAGTCCATGCTATTAATGAAGATGATGATCCGGACCGAAGAGTGGAGTATTGCGAGTGGTACTTGGCACGATGTGGATGTGGATTGGACGAAGGGGTTTCGTAGAATACCCTCCGCGTTCACCAGACCTCACACCACTAGACTTTTTTTTATGGGGATACTTAAAAGACAAAGTCTACGCTATAAAACCTGCAACAGTCGCTGAATTGAGAGCAGCCATTGAACGAGAATGCACACAAATACCAAACGAAATGTTTCGTGATGTTTGCGATTCCATTGCTTCGCGTTATCAGCAGTGCCTGGACCAGAACGGACGTCAGTTTGAAAACAGGCGTTGACAAAACAATTAAATAATGTCTGTAGATTCTATTACATTTTGAAAATGAAATGTATTTTAATAAACACTGCCTTTATAAGTATTTAAAGTGTGTATACATTTTTTTGGGACGCCCTGTATATATACTGTATATATATATTTTTTTTTCAATCTATATTATAATATCTTTCGCTCTTTGATAAAGAAATCAATTTGAATTATTAAATTTAGTTTATCGTTCTGTTAATGACTTTTTTAAGTCATTATTTGATCAAATTATGCGATACTTCATTTCAACACAAATTGGTGTTTGTCACGCATCTCTCTTTATTATAATTTTATTTCTTACAATGATACAAACACGTTTAGTTTAGGATTTTAAATGTGTTGGATCAGTTATATGATTTGATATGGTTTTACAAATTGTTTTTCCTAATATTTACTTCATTATTCAAATTTATACAGGGTGCCCCCAAATTTTGCGCAATTTTTGTGTGGCGTAAACAATGAAGTGAATGTGCCACTACTTGCCGAGACCAACAATGTTCAATACCTCTACAGCCCCTTTCCCTGGTGTAGGGCAAGAGGCTCTGAAGCGTGTAAATGTGAGCATGCGTCAGTTTGTCTATTTATTTGTTTTATTTATCTTTTAAAATAAAATAACTGTAATGATTAGTTAAAATTACAATAAAATTGCACTAATTTTAACACGGAACAACAAATTTAAATGAATTTTTTGGTTTTACTGGTGATGAACGCTTCCAACATATTTCCATCATACTTCCAGCAGACATTTGCTTTCGCTGCAGGTGTTCTGTACGGACTCTCGTCTCCTACCGGCGCTTCCCAGATTTTTCATCGAGAGACTTTGTCCTAATCATTTATTAATTTAAAGAGATATCAAAGATTATTGAAATGTGCTGCATATAGCACTCGAAAGAGGTATATATATATATATATATATATATATATATATATATATATATATATATATATATAATGCGACTGTGATTGGTTCACGTAAATTTGTGCTACCTTAGGGAGGAAACAGAAACTTGCGGTGCATCTTGCTCCTGAAGAATCATGTCCCAGGACTGATAATAACTGGGGTTTCTGTAATACAAACTAACGAAAATTGCAATAAATTGAATACGGATAAGGATGTTCTTTGGATAGGGCATCGTTGCTTTCAGTGGTAATGAACTACGTACGAAAACCTCAGCAGTACTTTGAACCCCCCTCCCCTCTATTTGCTTGGCAATGCTACTGCGAGCTGCTCGTACCTATATACAATATATATATATATAAACTAGACTGCTAAAGTGTTTTTCTTATCTCAACACCTTAAACATGCTGTAACGTTATATATAATGAAATTATGTTTATTGAAACTTTCCAAGAATTTTGTTGGAGCCATACATAACCCACACATGAATAACAGGTGATGGAACTGGTATCCGTTGTTCTGTTGACACAAATGAACGTGGCGCTATGTTGTCGAAGGTGCACCGCAATACACCTACAGGAATCACCCGAATGTTGCTTATGGTGTTGTGTTGCAGTTCTTCTGCGGTATGAGGATTGTTGAGGATTGTCATTCGAGTATTTGATGAATTAGTGAATCTGTTGTGCAACAATGAACTTATACTTTTAACAAGACGTTTAGAATAGAATAGAATAGAATAACCTTTATTAATAATAATAAAATAAATAATTTTTTATTTTCAATTTACAATGACATGAATAATTTTGAAGCTCCAATATTTATTTTATTTAATTTGGCCCTTAAGCTTTAGGCTTTACTGGGCTCTTATTAAAAATATGCAGCTAGTTGTTATAAATTAATAATAATAGATAAATAAATAAGTAACTAAGTATTATTAATAGTCAAAACATGTATTACAGTATTAAACAATATTAGATAGTATACATCACAGAGGAGCATGGCCCATATTCAGTTCTTCAACGACCTAATTATTTTAAAGGATCTGTGTGACCAGCAACATTTGATCTATACCGGAGTAAGTTATGTGTGGGTATTTACCAAAGCTGGGCACAAACCGTTAATCCGTTAATCGTTAATTAACGAAGTTAACTTTTTCGTTAACGATTTAACTTTTAAGTTAACTTTGAAAATCATTATCGGACTAATTAACTTCCGTTACATTTAACTTCCGTTAACTCAAGTCCGTTAACCCAAAAAATTCATAAATAAACGTTTAAAAGTTTCTATTATTTTCAGTGCTGAGCAGGTGCGCAATTAATCCGCCACTGTTAATAGTGATGAACGAATTTCCATTTCCGCAGTGCAAAATCAGGCGATATATTTGTTTCCGTCGCCACAATTTGTGTCTTACCAAATATGGTAGTTATTTATGGCATTGGTTTGAGCAAAACATGGTCGACTGTAAAATCAGGCGGAAAGATTTGCCATTTGAGTTGAATGTTTCAACTTCTTTCAAGAAATATCACGAGCATTTTAAGGCACTTTCAATAATATATATGTAACAATTACAACAAATAACTACATTCGTTTCATTTGCAGTCTGTCTCTTGCGCAACATGTTTGTGCTAGTGAATATTTAAAAATAATCGTTGTCAAGTATGGAGGGTACAGTCGAGGAGGCCATGAAGCAGCAGTCCAACGAAGTGGGCAGCAACAGTGGAGGCAGCAACAACGAGGAGGAGGAGGAGGATGACTTCTTCAGTGCTGTCATCCAGACAAAAGAGAGCAGCAGAAGCCACAGGTCACTCAAGGGCAAGGCCCAGAACTTGGTCAAGACCTGGCTGGAGACCAACTCCAAGGACTTGCTGACAGATGCTGCCTTCTTGGGTGAGCAAGTGTTGGTGGACTTGTTCATCAAGTTCAACACAGCCATCCCCTCCAGTGCTGCAGTGGAGCGTTTGTTCTCTATGGGCAAGGACATCCTGAGGGCCAAGAGATCATCCCTGTCTGATGAAAACTTTGATATGCTAATTTTCATGAAGGGCAACATGCATCTCATGGACAAAATGGAGAACGAGAAGAAGAGGGAAAATTAAATTATATATATATTGTGTTTTTCATTTTTTTTATAATAAAAGTTAACGTTAACGGTTTATCGGTAACTTCCGTTACATGTTTAACGAATTAACGGATTAACGGTTAACGAAGTTAACTTTTTGGTTAACGGATTAGCGGTTAACGAAGTTAACTTTTTGGTTAACGGTGCCCACCACTGGTATTTACATATATGTGGGTATTTACATATATACTGTATATATAATACCTGTATTATATATGCACAGTATATATATATATATATATATATATATATATATATATATATATATATAATACAGGGTGATTCGAAAGTCACCTTACAGTTTAAAAGCTTTTCTCTTTGCAGATATAAGACCTATTGCGACCATATTGGTTTCGTTTAGAAGAACGGTTATCAAGTTTTTATATAACACGAGTTTGAATCTGATGTGGTCATGAACGTGAGTGAGAGCTAATAATTCATGAGAGGTGTAAAATCTTGATCAGGCAGGACATGCACAGTTTCCCATCTGTTGTTCACTCTTAATTTCGAACCAAACTGCCTTTCCTGGCCAAACTGTGCTCAGCAAGCGTACCATTTACGCCATCCATCGGAAGCCTTTAGAAGCTGGTTCTTTGTCGGATTATCATCGTTCAGGCAAACCACCTTCTGCGTGCACAGAGGAGAATATCAAGCAAATCGAGGAGACCTTCCACGCTATCCAAACAAAGTCGATGCGACATGTTGCAATGGAGCTTCGGCATGACATCAAGCTTTGTTCATGCAGGATGCTAGTCACTCAGAAACTATAAGCTGAGGACCACGATGCACGAGTTCAAAATTATGACCCTTCTTCACTTCAAGGGTGACGCAGCCTTCTGGACAAAACTGGGTCAGCGTAAACTGTCATAACTGTAGAGCCTCGAAAACGCCAAAAAAAAAATTTGACATTTCATGTGTGATGCGCTATTTCAGCTGTCGGGACTATAGGCCCATTCTTCTTCAAGAGGTTTAATAGCGCAAATTACCATTTCATATGCTAAAGAAGCAGATTTTCAACAAAATGGAGCTCCCTCCATAATATTCAACTCCATTCCCTGCGTTCCTGAACCACACCTTTCCAGACAGATGGATCGGCCGACGTGGACCTATGACCTGAGTGTCTCGTTCACTTTGTGACTTTTTACTCTGAAGCTAAATGTATATGCAAATGGAACTAGATATCTTCAGGACCTTAAAGAAAAGATTGAATACGTCATTCGTGAAAGTAATGACAGGGTTCCCTTGAATTTTGCTCCTGAGTCTGTTAGGCGTTAGTTCAATTGTACTGAAGACGGGTGGAACCAGGTTGAAATCTACCATTAAAATATGTAAACATGTAAACAAATTTGGATAATATCTCCTCACCTCTAACAAATATTCCTTGTTCTACCAGAGTGACAGATTTTGTTTTCGCAGATGCTGTGGTTCTTCGGTTTTAATAACTATAAAGTACGGAATGACTTTTGAATCACCCTGTATATAGCTACGTAGGATAAAACTGAAATGAGACTGAAATTGTTATTGATCTGACGTTAAAACATTTAACAGATAGTTCGGATCTGTTTGGTTTGGCGGACTGCTACAGATTTTTACGAAACTTAGCAAATTAGCAAATCAATTATTTACAAATTTTATCCTAAGGAAATATCTAATTCCTAATGTAACTTAACTAAACCTAACCTAACCTAACCTAACCTAACTTACATTTCCTTAGGATAAAATTTGTAAATAATATTTATTTAAAAATCCAAATGATTGTAAAGTTTGGTATAATTTGCCCAAATACTTGAGCATGAATACACTTCACACCTTTAACAAATAGGAAATTTTGGACTTAGACTTTTTGCTTTGTTCCCCTAAAACTTCTGATTTACATCGAGATCTCAGAGTCCTCTGCCAAATTTAAAAACTAGCATGATACCAGAACGAGTGTTCTGCTGCAGCATCTACGCCTCGGGTGGAGTTGAGTGGAGTTGAGCGGACTTCGTGGGAGCAGCGCACACTTGAGGCAGAAGCGCTTCAAAGTAAATTCAAGGTAAATATGGAATCTTACGAAATGTATAGGCCCTTTTTTGTGATTCAAAGGAGCATCATTTGACATTCATTCTCTATCTGATATCTTTATCACCCTTAAACCGAACTGGCTATTTGAATAAACAGTGACCTTATCAACTGGGAAAATAAGATCCAATATTTGGAAGGCATTATCACACTTCATTGTGCCGAGCTCGTCACTCTCTCTCTTCCGCATCTCTCAAACTTGACTTAGGTATTTTTTAGAATTCTTAATATATTCTAACGACGAGAGAATGTGTTTGGAAGCAACGGTAAAGCGATGCTTTCAGTAAAATTTTAATGTTGGAAACTGCATCATTAGCACTCTTGTAGAGTACAAAAACAAGCTTGTACAGGACCATTTTAATGCATATACGTAATGGGCAAATGAACATAAAAAAAATCACTATGTTAATCTTTGGCGTTCGAAGCTGATAATTAAATAGACCATTAAGTTGGAACAATATCAATGATTAATCAGTAAAAGGACCACCATATTATCATATTTCCCAAACCTTCTAATCAGAATGATAAGTTTCATGAAATTATCTTTTCAATGATATCAACATTTTTTGGTATTCATTAATACAAAAGTGAAAAAATATGATTTTCTAAACCAACAATATTCAATTATGGGATGCTCTAAACTCTCCCATAATAGCATAATGTTTGCTTTTCTGCTACAAAAGTTCCTCTAGATAATTCCAGATATTTTCCTGGCTGTCGTAATTTTAATGGTGTAGTATTCTCTGAATTTTGCATCCGATGACATTACTTCAAGATCCCTAGGTTTGATGTTATCTGTTTGTCTTGTAGTGTTTTGTATCCTTTATTTTATAGCTCCAAAATGGTATCCAGTCTTTTCCATTATTTAACAGATTTCCTAAACAGAAATATGCCCGATTCTATCACTGAAATGGTGGTAGTGGTGTGCTGGAGGACTTCAATCTACACAATGTAGATTGGATGGTGTTCGCCTCTCGCTCCGATGCACTTGGTGTGGATGAGAGCACTTTTCCGACTCACGCAGTTTTAGCTAGCTTGTCAACCAACTGACGCGGTTACCTGATTGCAATACCAATCACGACTACCTGTTAGATCAACTTCTTACAACCTACTTCCTTCAACTCATTCTATTAATGTCTCTTCTCATCTTGGTTCATTTGACCACTGCATTGCCCGCATAATGATCTTCAACTTTTCAAGACATTGGCGGAATTTGCGCAGGTAAACCGACGGCTTACCAACACGCCTTCCGACGCCCTAAAGAGGCACCTCTGGTATTTAGAAGAACTAGTTCGCCTAGCCTTTCTTTCTGATAAAGTGCCCCTACACACCAAGGCCCAGATGATCAAGTTTCTAAGGAAAGGAGGTGGAAGGAACGCCAAGCGCTTCGAGGAGAAGCTCGCTCAACTGCAGTTCGATTTCTTCGTGACATCCAGATCACATGAGATCTTCACCGCTTTGTGGTGGCTGTCTCCTTCCTGATAAAGGATCCGGACAAGTGGGCGGATCTGAATTACTTCAAGGATGGAAGGGAGAAGGTGGACGGTTTGAAGGTGGTCAACAATTGCACGGAGAGGGGAGTAGGCTTAATCACCGAGTACAGCAGGATTCTGACAAGGCAGGAGAGCCAGCAGCAAAACCTTCTTCAGGTGGTTGAAACCCATCGTCAGAAGGTCAAGGATCTACAAAATCCACATTAATGGACGGTGCCGAAGCCAGGCAACATTGAACAACTATTGGCATGTTGTAAGACTTTTTCCCATTTAAGAAGCTACACCTGTCTTTAAGTAAGAGGTGCCTTGGAATCAGAGCGCGTATGTGGTCCCCTTAGTGCCATGTGGGGAAACTTCAAGGCCATTTAGCGACCGCCAAACTTTTATAGATTGAAATTAAATTGGTATGGAGTTTTCTCCCTCAAAGGAATCTAATGCCCAGTAAATACCTGAACATTTTTTCAGAAGAATTTTTTAATCACCCTATGATATATACCTTACCTTACCTTACAACCCTCAAAGGTTCCGCGTGATGATTTCTCATTTCGCGAAGGTCAAGCTTGTCGCCCCTCCTCTCGAGTTGGCCTGGTGAAGTAGTGAGTTGGATTCTTGCGCTCTCCACCTCACATAGCCAGGTACGCCCGGCTCATCGGGGATTGTTCTGAGCCAGGCGTCTAGTCTTCTTTTGAAGATTTCCACTGCAACTCCCTCCGTGTTTCTTAGGTCTTTGGGCAACTGATTAAACAGTTTTGGTCCTCTCACTACAAAACTATTTTCTTTCAGGGTTAAGGATGTTCCCTGTATATATATATATATTATATATAATATATATATATATATATATATATATATATATATATATATATAATGTAAAATAAGCAGTGTCGCGACGAAACATGAAGAAGGAAACCACTTTTCAGGAAGACGTAAATTTTTATTTCTTAATACCACTACAGTTTCGGCTCCTCGCGAGTCCTTCTCAATTGGTAATGACCGTATAACAAAGAACAGAGTTTAAATACACTTATATACACCATTAACGTCCCAGAAAACAGTAAAGTGTATATAAACTGTTCTTTGTTTATACAGTCATTACCAATTGACAAGGGCTCGCGAGGAGCCGAAACTATATTGGTGTTAAGAAATAAAAATTTACGTGTGCCTGAAAAGTGGTTTCCTTCTTCATATATATATATATATATATATATATATATATATATATATATATATTTGTGACGGTCGAACTGCCTGCGAACTTTGTTATTTATGGCCAGCCAAACCACTGGCCAGATTTGGATGAGACTTGGGGGATAGGGGTAACTGAGGCCGGAGAAGAACATAGGGTATGTGGCGTCGGCCCCCGAGGTCATTTGAGGCCGCTGGAGGCCGTTTTACCGTCTGTATTCCAGATTGGTTGAAAGATAGTGACATCATAGACATTAGATATGTCATAAAATGAGCGGAGTTCTAGCGCGTGCTTTTCACGCGATGCATACGTATATATATATATATATATATATATATATATATATATATACACAGTGTATATATATACATACTGTATATATATATATATATATATATATACACACGGTGAACCAAAAGTAGGTGGACAGTAGGTTGAATACGGTTTGTGTTATATTATATTATAACTATGGTGTTCATTATAACTATGGTGTTTGTGTTTTATTATATTAAATATTATAACTAAATTTATTTAAATTTTATTTTGTATTATAGTATACAAAAAAATTAAATATGTATTCTCAAAATAAACGTTATCATTTACTGTCCACCTACATTTGGTTCACCCTATATATATATATATATATATATATATATATATAATATCATATATACTGTATATATATGTATATACTTTAGGTTACTTTAGGTGAGTTTGAATGACGGTTCAGGATCGACAGGTCGACCCCTCTGCAGCATCCCGCCTCATTTGCGGGATTTGGTGAAAGACGAAAATGCTGTCTGATTTCCTCCTGCCCTCGTAGCTAGCCACGCATGGCTGGTCAGGGACTTTGCATAGGAATCTGTCCAGCTGGTTCTTGAAGTTATTCAGGTCAGTGTGCTGCAGATTCCTCATTTCTTTTGGCAGGACATTGAAAAGCTTTGGGCCTCTTATTTTGAGGGTATTTTCCATCCTTGTTTTCATGGCCCCTCGTCCCACCGCAGCTGGGACCGTACAAAATCTGCCTCTTCTCTCATTCCAGTTTGTTTCTATTTCATTTCTAAGGTTAGGGACAGAGCCCTCAAGTATTTTCCATATGTATATTATTGTGTGCCGCTCACGCCTTCTTTGGAGGAGTAGAGTCCCAGGGATTGTAGTCGAGACCAGTAGTCTTCACCTTCCGTTTCCTCTATATTAGACGTAAAAGTCCTTTATATAGCTTCAATGTTCGCAATGTCTCGCTTTCTGTATGGGCTTGTGAGTACTGAACAATACTTAATTATTGGTAGGACTAGACCAGGGTCTCCAACCTGGGCGGTAGCGCCCACTGGTGGGCTCACATCAAAGGTAATTAAACATTTATTTTATTATTTATTTTATCGATTATGTTGATTTATTCTTTTTGATCTAAGGTGGGCGATAAGCTTTTTTAATTTTCAAAAAATCGTAAAAGTGGGCGGTGAACAAAAAAAAGGTTTGTGACCCCTGGCCTAGACTCTTCCATAATTTGGGCATGATGTTTGCTTTTTTGCTGCGGAAGCTCCTCCAGATGATTCCCATTATTTTTCTAGCCGTTGTAATTTTGATGTTATAGTGTCCTCTGAATTCTGCATCCGACGACATTATTACTCCAAAATCCCTGGCTTGTGGATTTGGTGTTATCTGTTTGTCTTGCATAGTTTTGTACCCTTTTTTCCGTAGCTCCTTGTTATTACCATATCTTAGAAGTTGGAATTTTTCTTTGTTGAACTTCATATTGTTGTCTTCTGCCCACTGGAATAATGTTTCGATGTCATTTTGTAATTTTCTTATGTCACCTTCGTTCAATATTTCCTTACATATCTTTGTCTCATCTGCGAAACATGATACAATACTGTCCTTAATATCTGCATCAATATCTGCAATCATTATTATGAACAGCACGGGAGCTAATACTGTTCCTTGTGGGACAGAGCTCACGACTTCCGAGACTTCCGATTTAAATCCGTTTACCACCACTCCTTGTGTTCTTTGCGTCAAGAAATTAAATATCTACCTTCCTAGCTTTCCAGTAATTCCTGTATTTTTTAAGTTTGTGTGCTATGATTCCATGGTCACATTTATCGAAGGCTTTAGCAAAGTCCATATATATATTACATCTATGTTTTGTCCTCAACACAATGCTTCCAATATTTTCTCCTAGTGGTCTAGTAGCTGTGATAGGCATGATCTTCCAGCCCTGAAGCCATGTCGATTTGGGTTGTATAAATCTTTTTCTTGTAAGTAGTAGGTAGTTTTGCCTGTAATTATACGTTCAAAACACTTTATTAAGGTGTGAGGTGAGAGCCATTGGCCGATAATTCCTGGCCATTGCTCTGTTACCACCTTTAAATATGGGGGGGGGGCAATGTTCGCGTCCTTTAAGGGGAGTGGAATTTGTCCTGCGTCGAGTGATTTCCTCCATAGTAAGTATAGCGGTTTGGCAATACTCTCTTTGCTATTCTTCAGAAACGTGGCACTCCATGTGTCTGACCCTGGCGCTGAATTGTCTCGCATCTGTGATAAGGCCGTAATTACATCTCCTTACGTGAACTCGAAGTCCATTAATAGGTTTGTGCCGGAATTTGTTCTTGGTTGATTTGTATCTATGTCGAAAAATTCATCTGGGTTTTCCACTTCCATCTTGGACTTAGGGGTGCTAAACACAGAGTTAAATTGTTCCCTAAGCAGTTCGCTTATTTCTTTTGGGTCATTTGTGTATTCGGCCTCCCCGACTATCAACGGACCAATGCTGTCCTTACATTGCATTTTCCTTTTCGCAAACGTGTAGAAGTATTTTGGGTTATTTTTTATGTTTTTGCTACCTTGCTTTCCTCCTGGTTTGTCTTATGTATGAATGTTTGCTTTAGGTTCATTTCTATTTCGCCAAGTTTCTTCTCTAGTTTGAGTCGCTTTACATCAGGTGTGCATCTGTGGAGATGTTTTACGGTTTGTCTTCGTTGCCTAAATAGTGTTCTGATTTTCCTCTCGAGCTTGCTACGTTTTCTTTCCTGTCTCTCTGGAATATGTTTCAGTATTATAGGTTTGGTTTCAGTCTCTATTATACATAGTATTTCTTGTGGATCTTCTCGTGAAGTAGCAATTCCCAATTTACCGCCTTTAAATCTTTATTTAGTTTTCCCAATTTACTTTCTTTGAATTTATAGTTAAGCCTTCAAATATTCCATCTGCCTCTCTAGGATGCGTTTTCGGCCCTCTGGGTGCTAACTTCAATTGTATATTGATGAGGTTATGGTCGGAGAACTTTGTGCGCGTTACTTTTTTTTATTATTATTATCTCGTTATTTGTCAAGATTAAATCCAAAACGTTCTCTTTTCTCGTGGCTTCACAGATTTCCTGGGTAAGGGCGTAATGTTCCATAATATCTAATAACATTGTTGCTTGGGTTCTATCATCTTTAGTAATGTTGCCATGAAACTTCTCGACATATATAACTTCGTCATTTTTCTTCCTTGTTATGAATGGGAAATTAAAATCTCTGAAAATTAGAATATTTGTTGCTGGAGTTTCAAGTAATTTTAATATGTTTTCTATTTCATTTGTAGCAAATTGGAATTCACTTTTTGTGGTGTTTGGTGGTCTGTAGATGTTCATAATGGTTAGGTTCAGTTTTTTTACTTCTAATATAATAACTTCAACTGTGCTGTTTGATTTGTTTACCTTCACTTCACATGTGTATGTGTTTTTCACGTAGATGCAACACCCACCCCCGTCTAGCCACTCTTTCTGCTCTGTGTATGATGTAGTCCAGCAATGCTAATTCAGTATCATCGATACAGTTTTCACAGCCTTTTTCGCATTTATGCAAGTGTGTTTCCGTTAGGCATATAATATCTATGCTGGATTCGGTAGCTAAATTCTGTAAGTATTGTAATTTGCAGCCTGCATGGTCCGTGTAGAGGCCTTGAATATTTGTGTATAAAACATTTATTGGGTTTCTAATTTCCGTGTTCAGTTTTCCTATATAGTGGTCGTTTCCAGGTCGATGTCGGTTCCTGTTTGGTTTATTGGTTTGGCCGCTGCATTTGGGAGAACTGGTGTTGCGGCACTTGATACCACTGTGGTTGTAATATCGGTGGGTGGTGTTGGATAGAGGGGTGATGTATGTAATGGTGTGGGAATATACCTGCGGAGTCCTGTCCTTTCTTGTTAGCGGGCAAGCTGTGCTTTTATAGTTCTCATTTCCTCGAAAAAATTTGTTTCCTTCTTCCTGTTGTTACTTCTAATACGGATAGGGTCTGTTCTTCCCCGTTCTCTTCTTTGGGTACCCTTTATGTGAAAATATGGGCACTCTATATTTAGGCATTTTCTCTCTGTCAGTGACTGTAGGAGGGTGGAAAAAGTGGTAGTTTTGTCCGTATCTGCATCTTCCAGTTTCTTCATCATATCGAAGCATTTTTTTGGGTGACTGTACCTGCAGTTTACTCCGTATATGCAGGACCCTGTTTTATAATATTCATATATGGCCCGTTGTTTAATCTCCTTACGAGCCCTATGTGATTCAATTGTTTTTTTCTGTTTCGTCACCACTTCTTCCCTTCTCAGTGTTTTTTTTGTCTTCGACGAGTTTTCATTAGTGTTCTTGGTATCTTCCTCTTTCTCCTTTGTATTCCTGGTATCCCTCTCTTTCTCTTTTATGTTCCTGTTATCTCTCTCTTTGGCGGGGGATATTTCATTCTCTGAGGCTACTTTTGCATCTCCCTGTAGCGTTGCGTGCTGTAGCGTGCTTTCCTGTATTGTGTTGTCTGAGCCTCGTGTTCCTGCTGTAGCGTGCTTTCCTGCATTGCGTTTTCCTGCGCCTCGTGTTTGTTTGTGCCAGCGTTTCCTAGTGTCTCCTTGTCATCTGTCGTAAACATGTATTGCCCATGTTCATTGCTCTTCGTACCATATTCTTGTTTTTCCATGCATGTGATGCACAGGAAGCGGTAAATGCCTATGATTTTGTTATTTATTCTATTTATCATTTTCTTGTCTTTCTATTTAAGTTCATGCATTCGTAGTGTTTAATATATATATAATATATATATATATGGGAATGAACTCAGAATGGTCCATGGTCCCCTGAGTTTTTTATGATACACACAGACAGTGCATGGAACAAGGAACTCTTCTGGGATAATTTACCATTACTTATTCGGACTATAGTGGATTTAATTATCCCAGAAGAGTTCCTTGTTCCATGCACTGTCTGTGTGTATCATATATATATATATATGTATTTATTTATTTATTTTTTTATTTATTTTTTTTTTATGTCTTGAAATAAGCCAAAAGCGTTCAGCTTCTACCCGGGCAACGCCGGGTCGCTTCGCTAGTATATATATATATATATATCAGGGTTGTTGAACTGGAGGTGTACGGAGCATTTCCAAGGGTGCTTGAGAGGTTGTTGAGAGACACTTTCTTCTTGCTTTCCGTTCTTTTCGATTCCAAGAAAAAAGAAAAAAAAGAAAACGAGCGAAAAGTTTTTTTCACGATATGGTCACTTGCAGTGTTCGGATTGTAAAAATTGGGTTTCAGTAATAGATACGAAGTAATAAAATCTATAATACTTAATTGAAAAAAAAAGTTAGGCTTAATAGATAGATTATAAAGTTAAAAAATAGGCCTCAGTTGGGAACGTGATTTTTGGCACGAAGCCAGAAGAACCGGTTTCATCACGTTCATACTTGTTATCTTGTACAGCCTAGAGCAGTGATGGCGAACCTATGGCACGCGATCAAATTTGCGGGTTTTATACATTCATAGAAATTATTATCCAAAAAATGAGTATAAAATAATAGACTTAATGTTTAGAATTTGGTGTAATATATAAACTTTGGTGGGCACTGGGCACGCGAATTTTGTTTTAGGGTTTACATGGTTTTTTTTGGCACGCGACTGTAAAAAGGTTCGCTACCCCTAACCGAGAGCATAGGTTCTCAACCGGTGGGCCATGGTGGATTTTCTAGTGGGCCACAAAGAGTGTTTGTAATGCTTCAAAATAAGTCAGCCATATTACAAAAAATATCCTTATATATATATATATATAAATATAACGGGTGTGCCATAAAAAAGGGTACATTTTAAAAAGGCTATAAAATCAACATTTCTCATTTAATTTTAATAAAACTTCTACACAATAAAACATATGTATTTATCTATAAGCAAACAAGTTTTTAGGCTAAAATATCAAATAGTTCAAATTCTATCACCATTTAATGAAGGAGTATGATTTTTCTACTTAACATGCAAAAATTATTAAACCTTTTTAATATTTTTTTTTATAAAAATTATTTCTAACGTAAAATTTACCTGAAATTATTAAAAAAATTGTTCGAAATGCTTTCCTTCCATTTCAATAACTTTTTTATTCTTGGTCGGAATATGGGAGAACTTAGCAGAGCGAGTCTACAGGACTAGGATAAAAGATGTCGCTCATTTACGCTAATCATCATTCAAAAATGGGAAGAGCTTCCACAGGAACAAATAAATCGAGCCATAGATGAATTCCGGCCAAGAATAAAAAAAGTTATTGAAATGAAAGGAAAGCATTTCGAAATGTTTTTTTAATAATTTCAGGTAAATTTTACGTTAAAAATTATTTTTACAAAAAAAAAATATTAAAAAGGTTTAATAACACTGGTCAACACTCATTTTATTGCCAATCATATTAGAGTGATTTTGGGGTAACTTTGTGGTGCTGATTCCGAATATGACATCGGTTTTGCTAGATTGGCTCTAATTTATGAGATAATTGGTACCCCATTGAAACACGTGAAAATGCAAAAAATTTAATGTTCAGGCGGAGCCTACTTACAAATTGCATTGAAATTGTCTCAAATCATACAAAAGTAAACACATGAAATACATAATGGCATTTTATTCGGTCTCACCATCTAGAATGTTCCGGTAGTTTCCCATATGCACGCGTTATGGTTACGTTTCCTATTAATTGAGGGTATTCATTATCTCAAGAACTAGAGCCAAATCGGAAAAACTACTTTCATTTTGGAATTCAGCAACCCCAAAATACCCTAAATTCGTACGAATTTCCTTGGCAACGAAAAAAAAATGTTTTTTTGTTGACCTGTGTAATTTTTGCATGTTAAGTAGAAAAATCATACTCTTTCGTTAAATGTTGATAGAATTTGAATTATTTGATATTTTAGTCTGAAAACTTGTTTGCATATAGATAAATACATATGTTTTATTGTGTAAAAGTTTTATTAAAATTAAATGACAAATGTTGATTTTATAGCCTTTTTAAAATGTACCCTTATTTATGGCACACACGTTATATATATATATATATATGTGTGTGTGTGTGTGTGTGTGTGTGTGTACATTTTAACTGCAAACATGCAAACAACACACAGTATAATTAATGTAAAGAACAACGCTTGTGTAGAAGAGCGTCCGTACAAGATTGGGAGGGAGAACTAGCAAATGAAAAATGAGGCACCTCCCAAGAATCGAACCCGGGATCATCCAATTGCCGGTCGGATATGCTCGTTCTCTCTCCCCATCTTGTGCGGACGCTCTTCTACACAAGCGTCGTTCTTTATATATACAGTATATATATATATGGGCCACCAACATTTATGATCATCAAAACTGGGCCACCGTAGTAAAACGGTTTGAGAATCACTGGCCTAGAGAGTATATATATATATATATATATATATATATATATCGAGAGAGAGAGAGAGAGAGAGAGAGAGTTGGCCAGGTGATGCACGGCTCAGAAAAGGTTAGACAACCCTTATATATATATATATATATATATATATATATATATATATATATACACCAAGTTAACCAAGGTGTGCATATACTCTCTCTCTCTCTCTCTCTCTCTCTCTCTCTCTCTCTCTCTCTCTCTCTCTCTATATATATATATATATATATATATATATATATATATATATATATATATATATACAGTATATACACACACATACCTTGGTTAGCTTGGTTTTGCTCCCGCCCTAATTGTTCATTCTGACGAAGGTCAAGCTTGTTGCTCCACCTTAGACCTAGAGCTTATCGTGGAATCCGAACCACGACCCACCACAGGTGATCAGAAAATACAAAGCCCTTTCCCGAACTTGATCTCGCGATCTCACAATCAGCAGCCCAGCGATTTAACCACTGGTTTACCCAGGCTACTCATTTATTTACCAACCAATTTTTATTGTATGAAAGGATAAACAGCTGGGTTAGCTGCGCGCCGCTTGGCATCACCAGGAATCGGACCCGGGGACGATGGATTCGTAGTCAGCGATGGTAACCACTACACCACCGAGGTGCATCCATATACTTTTCAACCTTTCAAAGGTTCCGTGCGATGATTCCTCACTTTACGAAGGTCAAGCTTGTCGCCCCTCCTCTCTAGTTGGACTGGTGTAGTAGTGAGTTGGTTTCTTGTACTCTCCACCTCACATAGCCAGGTACGCCCGGCTCATCGGGGATTGTTCTGAGCCAGGCGTCTAATCTTCTTTTGAAGATGTCCACCGCAACCCCACTCGTGTTCCTTAGTCTTTGGGCAGCTGATTAAACAGTTTTGGTCCTCTCACAACAAACTATTTTCTTTCAGGGTTAAGGATGTTCCCTGTCTCGCCCTTATTTTAGGAACACGACACAGTCTTCCTTTTCTACTTTCCACTGTTGTTTGGGGAGTTACAGGGTTCAGAGTAAGATTAGGGACTAGTTTCTCCAGTATTTTCCAAGTGTAAATGATGGTGTATTTCTCTCTTCCCTTTCCAGTGAATATAGGTCTAGTTCGCGTAACCTTTTCCCCGTGGCGGTTCCTCATATGGGCAATATGGGCAGCCGCACAGGGCGGCATTTGTGGAGGGGCGGCATGAGCGCCTGCAAAAAAATAAAAAATAAAAATAAGATAAATAAATAAGAAATAAAAAAAATAAAAAATAAATAAATGGCACAATTTGATCCTATAATGCAAGAGCACATTAACCGGGTCCAAAAAGGGACTTCCAGTCACACCAGCTACCTCGGCCACCACATACAAAACGAACTCATTGATTTGTCGAGCAGCAAGACCATTTCAGCAATGGTGAGCGACATCAAACAATCAAAGTTTTTTTCAATAATTCTAGATTGCACTCCAGATATCAGCCACACTGAACAGTTGTCAGTTGTGATTCGGGTTGTGTCACTGGAGGGGAAGCCCCATGTAAAGGAACATTTCATGGGGTTTTTGGAGGCAGAGGAGTCCACTGGTCAACATTTGGCATCTCTGATTCTGAAGAGACTGGAGGAGCTAAAAGTTCCTTTCATGGACTGTAGAGGACAATCATACGACAACGGGGCCAACATGAGGGGAAAAAACAAGGGTGTTCAATCCAGGTTCCTCCTAGAAATTAATCCCAGAGCTCTGTTTGTTCCATGTGGGGCTCATTCTCTGAATTTGTTTGTGGCCGATGCTGCTAAGGGATCTATTGATGCCACAAGTTACTTTGGCATCTTGCAGAAGCTTTACAACTTGTTTTCAGCCTCCACACAACGATGGGCCATTTTGAAAAAACATGTGAACATCACATTGAAGATGTGGTCTGATACAAGGTGGGAAAGCAAGATCAAGAGTGTGTGAGCCCCTGAGATATCAGGCAGCTGCAGTGAGAGATGCACTGATCGAGGTGAGGGACCACACCAAAGACTCTGTAATAAAGGTCGAGGCTCAATCTCTGTCAGAGGAGGTTGGGTCATACCGCTTCGCCATTTGTTCAGTGGTGTGCATGACCTGTTGTGCCAAATTCAGCATGTGAGCAAGCAGATGCAGTCTCCTAGCATGCACGTTGATGTTGCAGTAATCTCCTAAAAAAAACAGAGAGAGGTCTCCGCAATTACAGGGCAACAGGTTTTGTGGCTGCACAAATGGCAGCCACAGATATCTGTGAACAAATGAATGTGGAGGCTGTGTTAAAACAAAAACGGCTGAGGTCCACAAAGCGGCACTTCTCTATGAAGCATCTGATGAGCCCTTGATTGATGCTTTGAGAAGCTGGAGGTGACATTTTTCAATGCAGTGGTTGATGCTGCAACATCAGCCATTCAGGAAAGATTTTCCACGTTGGAAATTGTGGGAGAAGTTTGGAGTGCTGACACATTTCCAAAATCTCACATTTGAGGAGCTGACAGAACAATGTGTGAACCTTAGTACTACACTACACTTTAAGGGACAATCTGACTTGGATGGCAGAGAGCTTGCACATGAGCTGAAGAACTTGCCTGACTTGCCATCAAAGACCATATCCTTGCTTGAACTGCTGACATTTATCCATGAAAGGGAGCTCTCTGAAATATATCCAAATTTGTGGACTGCTCTCAGAATTGGTCTTACTCTTCCAGTCACTGTTGCTGAAGCAGAGAGGAGCTTTTCAAAGCTGAAGCTCATCAAATCCTACCTGAGGTCAACTATGTCACAGGAACGCCTTACCGGTCTGGCCATCATCAGTATAAATCATACAATTGCTGAGCAGATTTCATATGATGATTTAATTCATGACTTTGCATCAAGGAAGGTAAGAAGAGTCAGGCTTTAGATGGCAGTTGTGCCCTGGTGCAATTTATTTTGTTTCTTGTTCAAAGTGTAGCATAATAATTACCCTCTCTTAAGTGTCTTATTCTATTTATGTGATAGAGCATTTGTACAATTTAGAAATTTGATTCTCTAGTTTATTTACGGCAGTTGTGCAATTTAATTTGTATTTTTCCTGTTCATAGTATCATAATTACATTCTCTTAAGTGAGTTATTCTATTTACGTGATGAAGGATTTGTAAAATTCAGAAATTTGAGTCTTTGTTTTGGTTCTGAAGTTCCAACAATTAGTCCAATAAAAAGTTATTTTGTGAAAGAGTTATGTCTGTCCTTTATTTTGGGGGGATTCGAATGTGTGTGTGTTGGCGAACAGGGGGGGGGGCGCTGAAGGTGAGGTTCGCCCAGGGCGTCATGTAAGCTAGGACCGCCACTGCCTTTTCCAGTAATTTAGCTCTTTCCACCCCTTGATCTTGGCTGCGAAGCTTCTCTGAATCCCTTCTAGCTGTCTAATGTCTTCTTTTTTATATGGGGATGTTAGGACCGAGCAGTTTTCCAATTTGGGTATGATCAGTGTTTTCAGTAGAGGAATCATTATACTGTATTCCTCCCCCTTCATTTAAAGGTTCTCAGTATCTGCCCAGTTATTCTGTTTGCTCTGTTTACTGCTATCTTATTTTGTGTTTCAAATTTTCGCATCATCAGTCATTACAACCCCTAAATCTTTTGCTTTAGAATTTCTCTGAATTTCCTGTCCATTTGGGGTATAATATTCCATGGATTTAAGGTCCTCCCTTTTTCCGTACCTTAACAACTGAAATTTCTCATTGTTAAATTTCATATTGTTGACTTCCGTCCATTTGTAGATTCTGTTCATATCGGTTTGTAGAGATCCTACATCTTCTGGGTTTCTTATTTTTCTACAGCAATCCCTCACCAACCGCGGGGGTTACGTTCCTGAAAACTCCCGTGGTTGTCAAAACCGCGGTTGGTAAAACTAAAGGCTTATGAGAAATAGGGGGTTAAGTTCCACGGCCGTGGTTGACACTCACTTTTTTCCTTAATTACGCATCCAATTCACTCAGTAAACATGAGAAATATGTACCTGTACGAACAAAACAACATTAATATATATATTAACATTAACATGAACATTAACGAACAAAACAATATTAATATATATATTAACATTAACATCAACATTAACGAACAAAACAACATTAAATATTAATAGTGAATAAGAATACTTTTATTTACCTTTAATAATGATGGGATGACCTTCACCTCACTATCAACATCAACTCGACGCTTAGAGGCCATAATTACACTTATAAATACAAATATAAACGAAATAATATGATTGCTACGGTGCGGAACACGAAAAACAGTGGTTAAGCAAAACTGTAGACCGTGGTAGCCAAAACGGTATACAGAAAATTTTGCGTGGATACTCGAAACCGCGGTTGCAAAACCCGCGGTTGGCAAGGGATTGCTGTACTGATATTTGTGTCATCGGCAAAGGATGTTACTGTGCTGTCTCTGGTAACGTATATATATGGAAATTATTTTACGAAAGTAACACGTGAAAAATATTTATGATGAATAAAACCACGAAGGAAAGGAAACACAGTGGTGCTCAAGCTTGAGCACCACTCTGTGTTTCCTTTCCTTCGTGGTTTTATTCGTCATATATATATATATGGGATGAATTTCAAAATTAAACAAGTGAAATGAATGAATGATGCAAACCCACAGGTAAAAAGAAAAAATGATTCCAAGGCCTTTCGTGTATTCAGAAGTACACCTCGTCAGGGAATACACGAAAGACCTTGGAATCATTTTTCGTTTTCCCTATGGGTTTGCATTATATATATTTATATATATTAAAAGGGAAAGAGAAAGTTAGTTTCCACCAACCCACGGCACAAAATCGAAAGAGAAAACTAACCATGAACCGTGAGAACGAATTCTTGCCCAGGAAGATGATACTTAATTTTAGGAACCCACGGTAGTCATTTGGAAGTTGAACTTAGGTTTGGAGAATTGCTTTGGCGAAAGAAGTAGCTATTTGCTTCAGCTTATGCAGCAGAAGAGATGACAACCTCTCATCATCATACGGTTGAATCAATCAATGGAAAGCCTTCACTCTCGGAATCGTTTGGATAGGGGAATGTCAGGTCCAGTCGTCGGACCATACTTCATCTTGAACACATCAGCGATGATAATTTCGTGCACTGTGATGGCGACAGA
The DNA here is from genome assembly GCA_023014485.1 of Bathynomus jamesi. Taxonomy (NCBI): domain Eukaryota; kingdom Metazoa; phylum Arthropoda; class Malacostraca; order Isopoda; family Cirolanidae; genus Bathynomus; species Bathynomus jamesi. The sequence continues at coordinate 243,475 of JAJOZX010004060.1, forward strand.
AGTAGTACAGTAGATTCTTTCCTAACTTCTCAATCAGGGTGCACGCCCCTGTGTGTTTTCTGGTGTTGCTGTTGCTGGCGGTGGTATCGAACCACATTCCGATGATTTGTCCGCAGACACCAATCTGAAAGAGCTTGCACCACTGCTGTAAACATCGCCTTTCCCGTTATAGAAGCCAGTTTTCAGAACACCAAAAATTTGTACGATCTTGACGCCAGGGACCAAGACTGCGAGCTTGGTCACTTTCGTCGTTAACCCAGTGATGGGAGGCAGAAGTTTCCCATCCCAATGGACAAGGACGGGGGTTTTGCTGTTATGTTGCTCTTCACTTCCTCTGCTTTCGATTCTCAATTCGTCTCACCGAACTAACCGATATGAATAGTTCTCTGATGTTGAGGCCTTAACTTTGTGCTGCTTTGGCGATTATGTCAAGTGCTGGTGCAAGGTCAGAAAAATGAATCTGCTTCTGCCATTTTTTTTCTCTCTTGGAAGTTCTGGTGGTGTCGGCCTCCGAGTCACTTGAATTTTATTGAGAATGATCAGTGGTGGAAGTCAGTGAAGACAGTTCGATCTGTTGCTCTGTCTACCTCTTCCTGAGCTCTTCTCGCTTCGCATATGACTCCATCCTTCGTTGCATTCTCCCTTCCTTCTTGACCAATTTCTTGTCCACACGAGCCATGTATCATTTCCTCTCTCTTCTCTGATCCAGAAGAAATGCTAGGTCTTCATCAATCATGTGAGATGTGAGTGCATCGTGATGAGCCACACCGAAAAGTTGATCTAGGTCCGGTTTGAAACTACTTCTTCAGCGTTCTGCCCCTCCCCTGAAAAGTTCTTGTGCTTTTTTTCAGATTTTCATTTCCTGATGATGTTGCCCTCAGGAGTCGATGGTATTCGAGCTTCCGCCCGAATTGTTCATTGTGACGAAGGTCAAGCTTTTCACGCCAGCTTCACCTTCGTTTAACGTGGAATCCGAACCACGCCCCAGCGTTTAGGCCAGCCAGGGTATCCATTTATCTACCAACCACTTTCTTTATTGTGTGGAAGGATGAACAGCTGGGTTTTGCTGCGCGTCGGCTGCAGTCACCGGGTCTCGAACCCGGGACCGATGGATTCGCAGTCAAGGACGCTAACCACTACACCACCGAGGCACACACACACACACACATATATATATATATATATATATATAATATATATATATAAATTAAGCGATACCTGACATAGATGTATTCTTCCAAGAGAAATTGCAAGGATAATGTATAACAGACTTTGATTTCACCCCAGAAGTTGTAGCTAGAGCTATAGGACAAATGGAACGTACTATTAATTAAAAACTGTAAAAATGAAATAGCTACACCCTTATACTGGATATGGAGAAGATCCCTAGACACTGGGGAAATACCGAGCACCTTGAAAAGAGCAAACATTGTCCCTATATATAAAGGAGGGGAGAGATCTCAAGCAAAGAACTACAGACCAGTGTCATTGTCGTCCCACCTCACCAAAATATTTGAAAGAATAGTCAGAGAGAAAATCTATGACTTCTTTGAGACACTGGAAAGACTCAACGAAAATCAGCACGGATTCCGATCAGGAAGATCATGCCTATCACAACTTATAGAGCATTATAACAATATCCTAGATGCACTTGAAGGCAATGAAAACTATGATGTCATATACACGGATTTTGCTAAAGCTTTCGACAAATGCGATCATGGTATAATAGCACATAAAATGAAACATATGGGAATAACAGGCAACGTGGGAAAATGGATTTACAACTTACTCAGAGAACGACTACAGGTCGTCAAAATTCAAGGTGTATCATCATCAGAATCAGAAGTACGCAGCTCGGTACCACAATGTACAGTGCTGGTCCCACTCCTGTTCATTATCATGTTACAGATATAGACAGTAGAGTAAACGGCAACAGTATAGTAACATCCTTTGCAGACGATACAAAGATCAGCAGAAAAATCAGCGAGGCAAGTGAAGTGGGGCCTTGCAGAGAAACAAGAACAAAATATACACATGGTCAGAAGACAACAATATGACATTTAACACCAATAAATTTCAGCTCTTGAGATATGGTAGAAATGAGGAACTTAAACAGACTGCATATTATGCTCCAGATAGACAGGAAATTCAGAGAAGCATGAAAGAGGTCGACTTGGGGATAATAATGACCGATGATGCCAAATTCGAGACACAAAATCAGATACCAATAAACAAAGCAAAAAGAGTCGCGGGACAGGTACTAAGAACATTCAAAAGGAGGGACAAGACAGTAACGATTCCTCTGCTGAGAACACTGATCATACCAAAACTTGAATACTGCTTAGTTTTGACGTCCCCATATTAAAAGGAAGGAATTAATAAACTAGAAGAAACGCAGAGACATTTGTTTTCACAGCCAAGATTAATAGCTGCAAAGAACTCAACTACTAGGAAAGACTACGTAAACTAAATCTGTGCCCCCTGGAAAGAAGAAGAGAGAGGTACACCATAGTCTACATATGGAAAATGATCGAAAAACTGGTACCAAACCTCAAACTAAACCCAATTACCATCCAAACAACGCTGGAAAATAGAGAAGGCAGAATGTGTAGTGTTCCCAAATTAAAGGCCCGACAAGGGACCTCTTCAACACTGAAGGAAAATAGCTTGGTTGTCAGGGGGCCAAGACTTTTTAACCAGCTTCCAAAGGACCTCAGAAACGTTACAGGGGTCAAAGTTGAAGTCTTCAAGAGAAGACTAGACGCCTGGCTCGGGACGGTCCCAGATGAGCCGGGTGTACCTGGTTATGTGTGGTGGAGAGAGCAAGAGAGCAACTCGCTCCTCCACCAAGCCAGGACTAGAGGCGGGGCCACCAGTTTGACCTTCGTGTGGAGACCGACGCACGGAAGCCAAACGAGGTTAACGAAGTATATATATATATATATATATATAATATTTTCTATTTGATGTTCTCTGTTCGCTTATTCATTTATACACACCTACTGTAAACGGTTAATGTAATCTGCACTAAATTTAGTATATACACATTAAGGGAGAACCATGGAAAGTTTTAGCAACACACTCGTCCCTGCCAGTAAAGGATGGTGGTTTTTCGGGGTTCCGGTGACCCCGACAAAGGTGGTAACGGTCTTGAACGGCCCTCTCTTTCTACATACATATATATATATATATATATATATATATATATATATATGTGTGTGTGTGTGTGTGTGTGTGTGTGTGTGTGCGCACATGTATTGAAATTGATCGTAAGCTTGAACGTGAAAGATAGATAAATCTGTGCGTGAATATAATATATGTAATCATAAATAAAACCATTGTTTACATGGCTACAGAGGCTTATACGATTGTCTCCAGAAAATATCTCATCAATGAAATGATGCCACATTAATTAATTGAAGAGGACCCTGTCAAACAAGCATTACAATTGTAAAACATATTGCAGAAATATGAAGAATGGATTATAGGTTTTCTGCCTATATATATATATATATATATATATATATATATATATATATATATATCCTATATTTTGTACAGCTATGTGTATATATACACCATACAACCGCATCATTCTCATATGTTATAAAACTGGTTATATATGTTACAGGGAATCTGTGTAACTAGGGATTTCATGAAATCCCTAAAATGTTCAGAGATTTCATGTAAGGTTAAGTTGTGATATTTTCGTTAAACCTAAGGGAAAATTACTGAATGCCCAGTTAACTGAATGCCGGGTTAGGTCAGCTGTACGCCTTGACGATTGGTTAGGTTAATTCGTGATATTTTCGTTAAAACTAACGAAAATATCACGAATTAACCTTACATGAAATCCCTAGTTACACAGATTCCCTGTAATATATATATATATATAATATATATATATATATATCTTTCAACCTTTCCTTTCAAAGGTTCCGCGCGATGATTCCTCATTTCACGAAGGTCAAGCTTGTCGCCCCTCCTCTCAAGTTGGCCTGGTGAAGTAGTGAGTTGGTTTCTTGTACTCTCCACTTCACATAGCCAGGTACGCCAGGCTCATCGGGAATTGTTCTCAGCCAGGCGTCTAATCTTCTTTTGAAGATGTCGACTGCAACACCATTCGTGTTCCTTTGGTCTTTGGGCAGCTGATTAAACAGTTTTGGTCCTCTCACAACAAAACTATTTTTTTTCAGGGTTAAGGATGTTCCCTGTCTCGCCTTTAATTTGGGAACACGACACACTCTTCCTTTTCTACTTTCCACTGTTGTTTGGGGAGTTACAGGGTTCAGAGTAAGATTAGGGACTAGTTTCTCCATTATTTTCCAAGTGTAAATGATGGTGAATTTTTCGCTTCTCCTTTCCAGTGAATATAGACTTAGTTCGCTTAACTTTTTCCAGTAATTTAGTTCTTTCCACCCATTGATCTTGGCTGAGAAGCTTCTCTGAATCCCTTCTAGCTGTCTAATGTCTTCTTTTTTATATGGGGATGTTAGGACCGAGCAGTATTCCAATTTGGGTATGATCAGTGTTTTCACGAGAGGAATCATTATATTCCTATCCCTTCGTTTAAAGGTTCTCAGTATCTGCCCAGGTATTCCCTTTGCTCCGTTTACTGATATCTTATTTTGTGTTTCAAATTTTGCATCATCAGTCACTACAACCCTTAAATCTTTTGCTTTAGAATTTCTCTGAATTTCTTGTCCATTTGGGGTATAATATTCCATGGATTTTACGGCTTCTCTTTTTCCGTACCTTAACAGCTTAAATTTCTCAGTGTTAAACTTCATATTGTTGTCTTCCGTCCACTTAGATTCTGTTCATATCGGTTTATAGAGATCCTATATCTTCTGGGTTTCTTATTTTTCTCCTGATCTTTGTTTCATCGGCAAAGGATGTTATATTACTGTTCTGTCTCTGGTAACGTCCTCATCTATGTCAGTTAGTATGATTATGGAGTTAATACTGTTCCCTGTGGTACTGAGCTGAGGACTTCTGATTCTGATGAAGATACTCCTTATATATACATATATATATGTTAGCGGCAATAAGCAAAATTAGCCATTAAGATAATACCTAGGCAAGCATACAGCATCAGTTACAATGATCATTTTCACTGTTTAGGTTATGTTATGTTAGCTTATTGCCTAGGCATTAAACGTAATGTCAGATTTACGTTATTACTTTTAACATACAGTATATATATGTATATATATATATTTTTTTTTTCAAGAAAGGGCTGATTATTCTCTATTGCATATAACTTATAAATGAGCATCCTCTTCTTGAAAACTATATATATATATAAATAAATGTGTGTGTGTGTGTGTGTGTATGTGTGTGTGTGCGTATATATTTGTGTATGTGTGTGTGTGTGTGTGTGTATGTGTGTGTGTTCTGTTTGTAATGTGTTGTATAGAAAGTGTTATTTTCAACTTTGGTTGTATAATCTGTATAATGAGACACCAAAAGGATTAAGTGTGATTGTTTTATAAACAAAAAGAATAATTTCGGTTTATAAACTTTTGCTCAAACAATATGTAACAATTTTTTGTTTTGTTTTTTCAAAAGATATTCAATTTTCACTTTTAAGAACAGACGATTCATAATATATATATATATATATATATATATATATATTATTTGTATCTTAGAGAGAAGAATATAGATTAAAAGTTTATAATAATTTATCGTGGTCTGAGGCCGGATTGGTACGAAGCCAAGTGACATTGTCCGAAAGCGTTTGATCGTCCGCGGTTTCGTCTTGGCATTTTGGAACCGAATGATTAATGGTGTTCCCAAAAAGCTTCAACGGATGACAGTGCTTCGTCGACCCCAGAAATGCTTAGCGCGAAAATGAAGAAAACAGAAAAATGGGCTCAACTATATATATATATATATATATATATGTGTGTGTATATATACATATATATATAAAATTGTATTCTTTATTAACATTACGTATATTAAACCTTCTGATGCAAGATTCCTATCCTATAAAAATTATCATTATCATTATCATTATCATCATCTTTAGCATCATCATCATTATCATATATATATATATATATATATATATATATATATATATATATATATATATATATATATATATATACTAAATTAACATTATATTAACAAAATAGGATTTTTCTCTGCAGGATATAAAAACCTCTTTACTCCTTTCTATCCTGATTGCGAAAAATGAATTAACTTTTTTTTGGCTCAGAGGATGAAATTAATAATTAGTGCTCTTGATAACTTCATTAAGAGAACAAAGGAAAATCGTTCGTCCTTTTAACATTTTTGTATCGCTATAATGCATATATAAAACAAGAATTTTATGTATATATATATATATATGTATATATATATATATGTTGTCAACCAAGACATTTAGCTAAAATTGGCATAAAAGTCAGTTTTATTTCGATATTTTGTAAGATTCGATTATTTATTAACAATTGTTAACCTGAAGTTAATTTGAATTTAAAGGAAAGAATAATATGTGTGATAAAGTTTACATGTATATAAATTTAACTTTGAGGCATTTGTTGTTTTTGAAAGTGTTGTTAACTGATGTTAAAAGCTTCTCCGTGTTTCTTATACACAACTCTGCTTAAGTAAAAACCTATATACAGAGTATTCCAAAAGTCTCTACCCAGTAGAAATTATATTAATTGCTTAATTTAATTAACTAATTAATAATTTACGGTAATGTGCTTTGAATTGAATGGGGAGTATTTTGACAATTTAGAATGTGGTCCCATAAATAAATGTATATTTCCTAACAGATTACGAGTGTCAATGCATATCCCACTTTCGGACACCCTGTATAACTTATTCTATAGGTTTTTTAAAAGTCATTAATCGACCAAACTCTTTTAAACTTAGTAAATTAGTGAAAAAAAGTATATTACCAGGCTATGATTACTTATGTTGACAAATAAGGAACCTTATAGACATCTTGTTTTTCTCGACTGGGAATTTTATTGACACTCTAATAAACTAATTTAACCTAACTAAGCCTAACATAACCTATGCTAACCTGGGAGTAATGTCATTCTCTCGATGTGATAGTTAATTGACACTTTATCGCTGGTTAGATCAAGTTTGGTTGGGTTAGGTTAGCTTAGCATAGGTTAGGGATGTTCATTTTTTTTGGAGTGTCGATAGGATGTTTCATCCATTAAATAGATATAGGTCCGGCTAACCTAACCTAACTTAACTTAACCTAACCTGACAAAACCTAACCCTAAAAGAACTTCTTGATAAGATGTCACTTTGACGAAATATCGTCAACCCGCAAATAAATGTGTTGATGAAAGATAGAGAGAAAGATTGTGTTCGATTTGTTAGATTAACTTGAATTTAGAGGTGCGTTCGATTCCTCACTATAACGACTTCTTACGCCATAAATATTTGAAACATTGCCTCACTTTAATAAAACCAAATCCTTGGTTATGGCATTTTTACATTAATGACGCGACTAACAAGTTCAATGATACGCTTCTCGTACAAGAAAGAAGACCTGAACAGTACCAATTATTAAGTTAAAATCGTACAGTAACTCATTAAAGACAAGAATAGGAAACAAAAAAAAAAAATGACAAGATAATTAATTAAAATTAATTAACCTTTTAATTAAAATAAAGCGTCAAACTACGACAAATATATCACGAATTTATTGTAAATTAGCAACTTTGCCTTCTTTCAGGTGGATTAGACTAATCCTTCTTCAGCTGTCATAAGATTTCAAGATTTTGGCCAATCGCTGATCAGCTTGCTGAGCTTTCTGTCAGATTAACTGACATTTGCCGATGGATTGGCCACAGTATGTAAGCTGGAATCGAGAAGTACGATGTGTGTGTATATATATATATATATATAAAGAGAGAGAGAGAGAGAGAGAGAGAGAGAGAGAGAGAGAGAGAGAGAGAGAAGATTTTATTTTAACATTTTTCTTAACTGATATTTTCACAGTTAATTTCAGCATGTGTCATGCTGAAGTTGATATATATATATATATATATATATATATATATATATATATATATATATATATATATATATTACGAAAATAAACAGGCAAAATAAATTTTAAGTTCATGAATTTGTTTTCAGAGGAAATAAGGGAGTACCGTTTTCGGACAAAATGTCCTGTTTAATTTCCGACAAATTTTCCATCGGGATTCTGGCAATAGTCTAAATAAGACAACAACAACAACACACCAACAACAACAACAACAGGAAGACCGAAAAAAGGAGGTTAATCTTTTGAGAAATAGTTATTTTGACATCCGTACATATTAAATGAAATTAATAGTGTGAATCTAAAACGTTTATAAACAGTAAATTCATTTTAGTTTCAAACATTTATTTATCTGCATATATATATATATATATATATATATATATATATGGAGAGGAGGGGCGACAAGCTTGACCTTCGTGAAATGAGGAATCATCGCGCGGAACATTTGAAAGGTATATATATATATATATATATATATATATATATATATATATATATATATATATACAATTAGTTTGTGGCGTATACCATCGGTTTTAGTAGTTGGAATACTGTACACTGGTCCAGTGTATCAAGCAAGTTTTAAAATTAGCTGCAGAAGTCTATCTAAAGAGTTTAGACCTTAAAACAAGAAGGGAGAGTAAAACAGGATCGTAGCATGTTTCTGTGGAAAGACCTTTCTGAAGAAGATAAAAAAAGAAAAAGAAAAGAGACAATTCAGGTTCCATAGATAATAAAGCCCAAAATAATTAAATTTATATATATATATATATATATATATATATATATTATATTATATATATAATATATATATATATATATATATATATATATATATATATATATAAATTTAATTATTTGGGCTTTATTATCTATGGAACCTGAATTGTCTCTTTTTCTTTTTTTTATCTTCTTCAGAAAGGTCTTTCCACAGAAACATGCTACGATCCTGTTTTACTCTCCCTTCTTGTTTTAAGGTCTAAACTCTTTAGATAGACTTCTGCAGCTAATTTTAAAACTTGCTTGATACACTGGACCAGTGTACAGTATTCCAACTGCTAAAACCGATGGTATACGCCACAAACTAATTGTTTATATATATATATATATTATGAAAATTATTTCACGAAAGTAACACGTGAAAAATATTTATGATGAATAAAACCACGAAGGAAAGGAAACACAAAATGGTGCTCAAGCGCTTTCGTCTAATGACATCCTCATATATATATATATATATAATTATATATATATATATATAGATATATATATATATATATATTTAAGTTCATGAGGGTATATATCTTGCCCCTGGTCAAAAATAAGTACGGAGACATTCTGTCCAGCAATAATTACAGGCCTATTGCTGTCGCTTCCTGCTTCTCGAAGCTACTAGAAAATCTCTTGCTACTCCGATTAAATGATTTCCTATTGACATCTCCTAATCAGTTTGGCTTTAAAAGGTCCCACTCAACTGACCTGTGTATCTATGTACTTAAAGAAACAATATCTAAATACATTGACAGTAATTCAACCATTTATAGCTGTTTCCTTGATATAAGTAAGGCATATGATAGGGTGAACCACAATATTTTATTTGCAAAACTAGAAGACAGGAAAGTTCCCATGTACATATTAAATTTATTGAAATTTTGGTATTCCCACCAATCTTTCACTGTTAGGTGGGGCAATGTACTATCCGAGTGTTTTGGCTCCTCTTGCGGGGTGAGACAAGGCTCCTTGCTCTCCCCTATGTTGTTTAATGTGTATATTGACGGATTAATTTATTCACTTAATGAGGCAACAGTAGGATGTTGTATAGATAACACAAGGATAAATAACTTAGTTTATGCCGATGATATGGTGTTAATAAGTCCCTCTGTTAAAGGTCTGGATCGGCTACTAAATGTCTGCGAAGTGTATTCGCAGAAACATGATATTCTTTTTAATGTTACAAAAACTAAGGTTATGCAATTTCATCCTAAAAGCTGTAATCAGCCAGCTGATATAAGGTTTAAAATGAATGGTGAAGTAATTGAGGAAGTACAAGAGTTTAAGTATTTGGGTCAAACTATTACCAGCTCCTTGAGTGATGACTCGGATATAAGAAAACAATCTCGAAGCCTGTGTGCTAAAGCGAATATGACCATAAGGAACTTTCGTTTCTGTACAAGTGAAGCTAAATACACACTCTTTCGTACTTTCTGCAGTAATATATACGGTCAGCAACTCTGGGTGAATTATAAAAAAGGTTCTGGCAGAACCCCAAATTTGCTGTACAACAGGTCTTTTAGACTCTTACATAAATTACCCCCGAGATGCTCAGCTTCGCAAATGTTTGCTACCCGCAATGTCCCGAGCTTCCCGGAGGTAACAAGACGTGCTTAACACAGGCTAATGCAAAGAATTAAAAAATCAACCAACCCGATCATCCAAGCTATCCATGAGTCCTACCATTTATCCTCTAAGCTATGGACTTCTTGGTACGAAAACGTCTGTCTGTAGCTCCACTTAACTTCGACAGTGCAGTATTATTTCTAATCAATTGTACATATTTCTATCCTTAGTATTTGAACTGTCATTGTATTAATAATATTTGTCATATGGACTATAGTGTGCCAATAAACCTTTTCATTTTCATTTTCATTCATTTCATTAAGTGAGACCCGTGCAGTTTCTCACACCTTTGCGTGATTAAGCTTCAGAACTGTGTATTATCTAGTATATGCGAAGAGGCTCTGATATAGTAGTTTATTTATCTCCACTTTCTTATCGCATACACATTCACCCTCTTTACTAATCATCAAGCTTTAACAGGAATGTTTACGTGAATACATCTTCCGTTTCATATCCACTGAAGTACTTCAAAATATCCGCAGAAGTACTCCAAAACACCCTGTATTTATAAGGCCTTCTGCTTCAGAACTTTACTTATCTATCGTCGTATGATGAATGAACCTAACTTTTAGTTCTGTTTTTTTTTCAAAAACTAAAAATTAAACAGGATTCAATTTTTGTACAAGAACATTTGATTACAAAGCGAACATTCATAAAATGTCCACTTTCACTTTTTGTAAAACAAAAGTAATTTTCACATATCCATGAACCTTGTACGTGCGAGAGATTGTTTATATATATATATATATATATATATATATATATATAATATATATATATATATATATATATATGCTTAATGTAATTATCAACGTGTGCAACATACATGAAACTATTGTTCACATTCATTTGCAGAAATTCTGGGAAATCTACGACGTAATCGAACGTAGAATGAGAAAATACGAAGTTATCATACAAAGTCGAATCTTGGTTTGACTGATAGACCGGAATTCATTGCTAATAACGAATTTCATTATTATTTATGGACGTTCGTAGAGTATTTCCTTAATTACCCACCCCCAAAGAAAGAAGTCGCACGGTTACCGCTGAAAAACGGCAGAATCGGTTCAGTGTAACGGTGTGGTGTGGTATGACCTCAGATCAGGTTGTGGGCCCGTTCCTTCTGCGCAACACCATGAATGCTGAGCGGTACCTTGCTATGTTGCGAAACGAGGTCTGGCCGGTTGTCAGCACATGGGAGAACATCGACGATCTGATATTTATGCAAGATGGCGCCCCTCCGCACTTCGCTCTTGTTGTCCGTGAGTGGCTGGATGCCCACTTCCCTGGGCGTTGGATGGGTCGTCGTGGTCCACATCAATGGCCAGCCAGGAGCCCCGACTTGACACCGTGCGACTTCTTTCTTTGGGGGTGGGTAAAGGAAGAAGTCTACCGCACCAAACCGAGGACATTGGAAGAACTGGAGGACCGAATTCGGGAAGTCATGTCCTCCATCTCGCCGGAGTTCCTGCTAAAGTCAGTGGACGCCATTCCTGGGCGGCTCCAGAAGCTGGTGGAAAGAGTTGGAGCCCACATTGAATTTTAGAGAAAACCTACCATGTATGCCTACCTTTTCATATTATTTCTTCTGAAATAAATGGATAATATACATATTTTTTTACCAATCCAAAATAGGGAGCTACTTCCGCTCACACCCTGTACAGTGGTGTAGAGCTAAATAAAGAAGTGAGGGAACGCATTTTGAAAGTGTTACTCAGATGCGGGGGGGACAATGGCGAGCGCGGCGAGCCCATACAGCTGGGGGTCCGGGGGCACTGTAAGCCCCCCGGGAAATCTTTTGAAATCTGACCAATTTCAGGGATATTTTGAGGTCATATGCACTGGATATTAGGATATATTCCAAGGTTGAAGATGCAGTATTTCCAGTGTCATTAGATATACGACATCCAGTACGATCAATAAAAATAGCTAACAACTGGAATGATTAACTAAAAAAAAGTTAACAACTGGTACGCCGTGGTGACTGTTTCACCAGATCTTTATAGGCTAGCATTGCCTCAGTCGAAGCTAAAAGAAATGAAACAGTTAATGATTCTTTCTCATATTTCTTCTAGGGGTGGGAATTAAAATTTCATGACGTTAGAGATTTGTAAGTTCGGATTTATTTGAAATATTGAGGGAACGCCGTTCCGTCTACCAAAAAAAGTAAGGGAACGCCGTTCCCACGCGTTCCCACAGCACTACACCACTGTATATATATATATATATATATATTATATATATATATATATATGTGTGTGTGTGTGTGTGTGTGTGTGTGTGTGTGTGTGATAGAATATATAGAACTAATGTTCCTTGTTCCACGCTCATTAGTTTTGTGTATTCCGTATATATATATATATATATATATATTGGTAATATGTTAATGTTCAAGACTAATTATTGTTATTAATTGGAACAGCATAAACTGCTCAAATTACATTTAATTAAAACAATTCTGTCCTGAAATTTTACTGAAATAAAGTTACATAATTCACCATAATTCATAACATATGAACATTTATATATATTTTTAAAATTCATTAAATAATCTGCAATTAATAGAATGCCTATAAACAACTTAATGTTCAGAAAAACGTTTTTAGTTTGTGTATAACAATTTAAAATAATATACGGATATTTCTCTATAATAATGCATCGGTATATGAGACGCTCCGGACCATAAGCTGCCAAACGCCAAAATTAAAAAGGAGAAAAATGCAGTTAAAGTTTGTCAACTTGCAAAATGCCATAACTTTTGAACCAATAACGATTTTTGATTGATTTCGACCATACGCACAGGTCCACAATCTGCTCCCTGGTGCACCCACGGAATAGAGAAAGGGTGGAGAATATAATGGTATAAATAACTCGATTCTGGTCCCACTGGCGCTTGGCAGGTCGTGGTCATCCGAAGCGCCTCATCTGCTTAGGAAATGATTAGTGTACATACACACACACACACACATATATATACACACACACACACACACACACACACACAGTACATTACTTACTTTGTGTGGGTTCGAACGACGTTTCAGGATCGACCTGCGGCTGACACCTCTGCAGCATTCGGCCTCATTTGCAGGATTTGGTGAAGGAGGGAATTGCTGTCTGATCTCCTCCTGCCCTGGTAGCCAGCCACGCATGGCTGGTCAGGGACTTTGCACAGGAATCTGTCCAGCTGGTTCTTGAAGTTATTCAGGTCGGTGTGCTGAAGATTCCTTACTTCGTTCGGTAGGGCATTGAAAAGCTTTGGGTCTCGTATTTTGAGGGAATTTTCTATCCTCGTTTTCGTGGCCCCCTGTTCTACAGCAGCTGGGACTGTACAAAATCTGCCTCTTCTCTCATTCCAATTTGTTTCTATTTCATTTCTAAGATTAGAGACGAAGCACTCCAGTATTTTCCATATGTATATTATTGTGTACCGCTCTCGCCTTCTTTCGAGAGAGTAGAGTTTCAGGGATTGTAGTCGAGACTTAGTAGTCTTCACCTTCCGTTTCTTCCACCTTAGCTTAAAAGTTCTTTGTATAGCTTCAATGTTTGCAATGTCTCGTTTTCTGTCTGGGCTTGTGAGTACTGAGCAATATTCAATTATTGGTAGGACTAAGCTCTTCCATAATTTGAGCATGATGTTTGTGTTTCTGCTGCGGAAGCTCCTCCAAATGATTCCATTATTTTTCTAGCAGTTGTAATTTTGATGTTGTTGTGCTCTCTGAATTCTGTATCCGACGACATTATTATTCCCAGATCTCTGACTTGTAGATTTGGTGTTATCTGTTTGTCTTGCATGGTTTTGTATCTTTTATTCTGCAGCTCCTTGTTATTACCATATCTTAGAAGTTGGAATTTTTCTTCGTTGAACTTCATATTGTTGTCTTCTGCCCACTGGAATAATGTTTCAATGTCGTTTTGTAATTTTCTTATATCACCTTCGTTCAATATTTCCTTACATATCTTTGTGTCATCTGCGAAACATGATACAATAATGTCCTTAATATCTGCATCAATATCTGCAATCATTATTATGAACAGCACGGGAGCTAATACTGTTCCTTGTGGGTCAGAGCTCACGACTTCCGAGACTTCCGATTTAATTCCGTTTACCACCACTCTTTGTGTTCGTTGCGTCAAGAAATTAAATATCCATCTTCCTAGCTTTCCAGTATTTCCTGTATTCTTAAGTTTGTGTGCTATGATTCCATGGTCACATTTATCGAAGGCTTTAGCACAGTCCGTATATATTACATCTATGTTTTGTCCTCGACACAATGTTTCCAATATTTTCTCCTTGTGGTCTAGTAGCTGTGATAGGCATGATCTTCCAGCCCTGAAGCCATGTTGATTTGGGTTGTATAAGTCTTTTTCTTGTAGGTAGCAAGTAGTTTTGCCTCTAATTTTATATATATATATATACTGTATATGTATATTATATACACACACACACACACACACACACATATATATATATGCAAATGTTACTTGAGTATAAGTCCTATAGGAGTTTATTTGTTTAAATCGTATATTACTCTGTTTCAAATAAATTATAAACCTATACAAAAAATAAATGCAGATTTTATACCCAGAGTGTATGGGTATGGGGATATCTTCATTCATATATGATCCAGTTTGTAGGGAGTTACGCAAGAAGCTTGAATTAAGATGTGTGACTGTGATTTGCAATTCAAACAATCAGTGCAAAGTGTATATATATATATATATATATATATATATACATTTATTTAACCTCATAATAGGAATACAGACGTTTAGATATCTTGTTTCTAATGAATCATGCATTCGGACCTTATGTAATTGGGCATCTAAGGTACTGTATCTATTGTACAATACAACTGGAAAAATTATGCTCTAAAATGATTCTGGTCATGAATATGTCTCCGAAGTTTTGTCTGAATTTGCGGAACAAACTCCCTCTTTCACTGAATGGTAATAAGCGATGTACGGGAATTATTCGTATATTACCAAACGGCGTTCAGTTCTCCGCATACATAAAAGTATATACGTTCAGAATATTAATTTATAAAAATAATATAGAATTAGGTAAATCTAGAGTCCAGTGCTCTTCAACCTGGGCGGTACCGCCCACTAGTGGGCGAAGGATCTCATTAATCTAAAGGTAATTGCAATTAATTTTATTGTTTTATGCAGGGTATATAACTTTTAGTTTGAGTTTTTGCATTTTTAATTTTGGTGGGCGATACGGAGATTCAAAAGTTACAAAAGTGGGCGGTAAGCATAAAAAGGTTGAAGAGTACTGATCTAGACCATTTCATAGGAAAAGAGCATCTTGATTTACAATAATCGCATGTAAGTATGCGCACACCCGTCTATCTGTCTATCTATCTCTTATTGATAATAATAATAAGTCAGAAAAGGCAGGAATAGTTACAGCGCTCAAGCCAACTAGTGCGGCTCATTGCACTAACCCGCGGCCTCAATATGTTCACTCCGTTTATTGGGAAATGGTTTTGCTCGCTGAGATACAGACGATGACCCGTTTACTTAATATTTACTATACGAGACCCTCCTAGGAAGAAGTAGCTAAGCGACAAACGTAAAAGACGCCAGAAAACGCAGTTAAAGTTAAAGTGCCATTTAAAGTGCCATAACTTTTGAACTTTTGAATATATCGCGACAAAACATCCTCAAAAGTTCAAACATTATTTCACTTTTAAATTAGTACAAGTTTTAATTGCGTTTTCTGGCGTTTTTTAATTTTTGTCGCTAGCCACTTCTTCCTAGGAGGGTCTCAATATACTGAATACGTCTGATGTCGCTGCTTTTATTATTTTTCTTTCTAAAATGAGATTATATTTATGTAAATAACGGCGAATGAAATTGTAATTAATCCTATATTATGAATTTATGATACACAGTCACGGAAAGACATACTGAAAGTGATGACTTCCTGGCTAACTTAATTAACTCTCAGAAGAAGCTATTAAAATAGATAAAATTTTAATATGCAAGTTAGTCTGTGACGAAGTTAAAAGAAGAAGAGGTGACCGAATTCGTACTGAAATACAGGATATTTTAGACTCTCTATTCAGAAATGTCATGAAAGTAACAACCCTTCCTAAATTTGTGTCAGTCACTTACGACACAGTGCCACCTTGCACGGGATTCGAGATAATTGGTAAAACTCTACTTTCTTTATTAGAGAAATAAAGAACTTACAGGGATTAAAGCAATTAAAAAGTATGAGACGCTATGAATCATTGTGTTTTGGTGGTCAATGTATTCTCAAAGGAGATATGTTGGAAATTAAAGGGATGATTATGGAATTCATATAACATTAATAGAGAGAATGTTCAGAGGTTACAGAATTACTAGCTAACAAAGACCCTAAGATCTACTCTAGGTTAGCCCAAGAGGGAAGTGGGAAGTTAGAAATAGCAATGAAAAAAATACTGAAACTTATGTTATAATGTTGTAATGTTTCAGACTAACAAAGACCCTTGGATCTACTCATGGCTGATCTACCTAACTGTGGTTGTAGTTGTGTATTGCGCATGTCCTCCGTGGTGGCGGAGGGGACCTACAACTTTACGTGGGTTCCGAACCACAAAAACCTTAATTTTACTACCTTAAACTATACCCAATCTATCAACATATGCGTCTAATCGATTTTTAAACATGTTTATAGACGTGCTACTAATTACTTCTACCGGCAAACTATTCCAGCTATGTATTTACTATTCTATGCGTAAAAAGTTTTTGACAAACTGCTCTTCGAACCTTCTACTTGTTAACTTAAACCCGTTATTTCTAGTTCTATGATATTGTGATATTTCGAAAAAGCTATCCCTATTTACGTTATCGAACCCATTCTAATTTTAAAAACCTGGATTAGCTCACCCCTTAGCCTACTAGTCTCGAGTGTAGTCAATTTTAACTCCTAAGCCTACCCTCGTACGACTTGGACCTAAGCGACGGAATCATCTTAGTTGCTCGTCTTTGAACTCTTTCAATTTTATCTATATCTTTGCGCATATGCGGATTCCAAAATTGGATCGCGTACTCCAAATGGGGTCTAACTAATGATTTATAAAGAGGAACGATAATATCGCGCGATTTGTACTCAAATTCCGAGCTATAAAACCTAGCACCTTGTTCGCCTTACTGACCGCTGCTGTACTTTGTTTCGCCACTTTTAAATCACCAGTGACGATAACTCCTAAATCTTTTTCCTGTTCTACGCTAGCCAACTCCTTCCCTGACATACTATACGCAAAATTACCGTTACGCGAACCTATATGTAAAATTTGCACTTATCGACGTTAAATCTCATTTGCCATGTGACTGACCAATCAACGATTTTGTTCAGATCTTCCTGGATTTTACCTCTTTCTTCATCATTAATTGCCCTACCATAGTACCACCAACTTGTGTCATCCGCAAACTTTGAAACTGACTGACTAGGCCGACATCTAAATCGTTAGATTTAGACGTGTAAAACTTTCACAAAGGACTAGTAGTAATAGTAAAGTACAGAACAGATAAGGCTCTCTCCCTTCTTCGCCAGCCACTGCTGACAGAAATAGTGGTGAAAGAAGATTTATAGGAAAGTAGGAAAAAGTATGATTCACGAAGAGAGTAGCTTCAGAGTTCATTCACACCATGCGTACACTTATCTCATGTACTCAGTTACGCATTAGAAGACAGCTAAACATAAAGGATAGCATGAATACTAAACTACTTAATCTAATCTACACCATGCATTTTTTTAAGGAATTTTGTTTACTTATTATGTACAAGAAGTCATCATTTCGTCGTTGCATCATTTCTCTGTAGCTTACCAAAGCTATCATGTAGTAATTTGCGTCCTTCGCATCGGAATTACCTAGATAAAGGAGCACTGGTCCAGAGGGCACCTCCAGCTGTCCAGACCTACAAAATAAGAATTCCCCATGCATAATGGAGAATAATAATACATGATATGCATAATTTTTTTTCTTACGAAATTTTATGTACAATATTTAAAACTAAATTTCCATCTAAGTAGATTCCTGAAGATGAATATGACTGTTTGGAGGTTTTGACTCCCAAGAGATCTCATCAAGCTTCCCATCATCTGAAAACTCTGTGCTCTGAAACCAGACCCGGCCAGCGCCTCCTACTACATTTATTGCAAAAGGGAACATCGCTACTTCTATACAAAACTAAAAAACTTTCTCTAGCTAGATATTCCTCGATTTACCTTAAATGTACTAACATTTCGACACTGTAAACCAAGTAACATCCCTAAAATTTAAAACATCTACTCGAAAGGTTTGGCTCCCGAGAGATCCCATCAAGTTTAACCTTCTCCACCGATGGGGTATCATCTGAGAACTCCCATTGCTCTGATTTTGCTTACTAAATTCATATCTAGATCGTTAACGTATATTATTAAAAAGACTGGTCCCAAAACGGACCCTTGCGGAATACAGCTGTATTAGCCTACCCTGACTCTTCCCCATTAATTACTACCCTCTGTTTTCTACCATTTAACCAATTATCAATCCAATTCAGAACTTGACCTCTTAATCCGTGAACTTTAAGTTTTTCTAACAACAATTTATGCGGAACTTTGTCAAACGCCTTTTGGAAATCTAAATATATCATATCTACCACTCTATTACAATCATAAATACCAATGACTTCATGAAAAAATTCCAATAAATTTGTTAAACAAGATTTATTTCTATGAAACCCTTGCTGAGTTTGTTTATAGTGGGCCGGCCAAAAATTGAAAAGTCATCTAGAAAAAAACTTAACGGCGCTTTTTGTTAATAGTAGGCACCCATCTTAGATAAGTAGTATTGAGGATGCCAAACAAGATGTGGGTGGATGCCACTCTCAATGTTGGTTTGAAGGTCCCATAGAAGGTTACAAAAGTCAAATTCTAAAAAATTCCGAATTTTTGCATTTCAGTGGTGGCTCTAGGTAACAACGTGTTTAAAGGTGTATCATTAGCAAATAAAGTATATTTTTGTGATTTTATGGATAATAATTTAATGTAACTATGACTCTGGATGTCTTTATTTCCATTAAAACTACATTTAGCAAGCTGAGTGAGGTGCGCATGTGCCTACTACTACCATACTACAAGTAATATATTAATAAGATTATTACTTTCAAGCTGCTCGACTATTCGATCTCGAATAACCGATTCTAAAAGCTTTCCAATTATAGAAGTTAGACTAATACGCCTATAATTTCCCGCCTCTTGCTTATCCCCTTTTTTAAAGATTGGAGTTACATCAGCAAATTTAAAATCCGGAGGAACCCCTGCGATAAAGATTTATTAACAGTTACAAGGAGTTACAAGGAAAAGAAGTACCTCAAAAGGCCTTGCGGCCCATACCGAGGAGGTACCAATGGCAACGGGTGCCAGGGAAAATTTTGTACACACTCAAATAGTGTGCAAGATTTGGTCTAACCTTTTCTTGAACTGATCCACAGAGGAACTGTTCACAACTTCCAAAGGTAACCTGAAAGAGTTACAAGGACAAGGACAAGAGGAAGCCTCAAAGACCTTTCGGTCCACTCTGGGAGGTTCCTGTTATTAAAAGTTTATTTTGTTTCAACTATCCTAATAGTAATAGAAAACTGGATAGAAAAGTAGAAGGCTCTC
Organism: Bathynomus jamesi; assembly: GCA_023014485.1. Classification (NCBI taxonomy): domain Eukaryota; kingdom Metazoa; phylum Arthropoda; class Malacostraca; order Isopoda; family Cirolanidae; genus Bathynomus; species Bathynomus jamesi. Next base: position 263,550 of record JAJOZX010004060.1, read on the forward strand.
TCCCCACCCTCCGCTCCCTCCCTGCCAGAGGCAGGTACGGAAAAAGGTTGAAGAAAATACCTTGACCCTGGAAAAGTAGCCAAGGAAATTTTACAGGAAAGTGGAGAATATATAAATAGCTCTATATTTAGCTTGCTCACAGAGACACCGTGCAAGCGAACTCCTGCAGAGTTTTCTGAGGTTTTAATCTTAAACTATGAGTGTGTTCAGTACTTTGTCTAGCCTATTTTTAAACACATTTACACTTTGACTGGAAACAACCTCTGAGGGAAGTTGGTGCCAGGGAAAATTTTCTACACCCTCAAATAGTGTGCAAGATTTGGTCTAACCTTTTCTTGAACTGATCCACAGAGGAACTGTTCACAACTTCTGAAGGTAACCTGTTCCGCGTGTCACAGATCTTATACGTAAAGTAATTCCCACACACACTAGTCCTAAACCGTTTCAAATCCAACTTCCAACCATTGTTGCGAGTTGGGTTATCATTTAAACTAAACATACTTCTAAAATCGACATCGTTGAACCCGCGTAAGAGCTTGAAAACCTCGATCAGTTGACCACGTAGCCTTCGAGTTTCAAGCAAAAACAAGTTCAGGGCACGTAACCGTCGATTGTAGCCCATATGCCTAACGGAAGGGATTAACTTTGTGGCCCTCGCCTGCACTCGCTCCAGCCTCTCAATATCTTTCCTGAGGGTGGGCGACCAGAACTGCACAGCATACTCCAGGTGCGGCCGAACAAGGGAATTGTACAGTGAGAGCACAATCTCCTTGTTCCGAAACTGAAATTGCCTCCTGATATAACCCAATAGTTTCTGGGCTTTCTTTTCCACCTCTACACACTGTTAAGTAAACTTAAGGTCGCTGCTAATTTAGATCGGTAAGCAATGAAAAAGTCCCATTTACGTCACTCAGCATATTACTAGCCTCCGGAATAAAAAAAGTATCCTCAACTGTAAAAACTGATGTAAAAAAATTATTTTAAAAATTATTTAAAATTATCACTATCATAGTTATTTGTTAAGTTACCACCCGAATCAACCAGGGGCCCAAAATTGTCCCTCAAGGGATTTCTATTACTAACGTAATCGTAAAATTTCTTAAGATCTTCTTTACATTCACGAGCTACTTGAATTTCAAAGTCGCGTTTATCAGATCTAATTAAACGCTTAACATTTCTATGTAAACTGATATGAGACTGAAAGTGATGCTGCGCGCGGTCCCTTTTATACCTCTTATAGGCTACATTTCTATCTGTGATTGTTTTTCCATAATTCTACTCCACCATTTTGGTTGCGCATTCAATCCAGCTTGCTTAATCCTCCTTGGTACACAGCGCTCGTTTAAATTTTTGAATATATTCTTAAAATTATTCCACGTGCTAAGAACACTATTTATCGTTAACAGTTCATCCCAGTTTACTAAAGTTAATGAAGCTCTAAAGTTATCGAAATTAGCTCTTCTAAAATCAAGCACCATGGAGCTATTTAATTCTCTTGAAGTTTTAACTTAGTATACAGGGTGTACACAAATTCCTTTCCCGATTATAAACTTTAATGATATGAAATCCAAAGAAGACACAGTAATGCTTCGTTTTACATGTTGTTGCATAACACATCAAGTTTAGTTTATTATGTTTCTCATTAAATCTTAACATGTGCGCCGTTAGTTACACGTAGCACATCCAAATGAAATTCGAGTTCACGCCATACGTTCGCTAGCATATCTCTCGTGACACTGTTGATGGCATCGCAAATTCTTGCACGAAGAGTGTCAAAGTCAGCAACAGGAGTATGGTACACATAATCCCTTACAAATCTCCAAAGGAAGAAGTCCAGGGGCGTGATATCGGGGATCGTGGAGGACATGGCACCGGCCCGTCGCGTCCAATCCATCTTCCTGGAAAAGTGGTGTTCAAAAACTCACGCACTAACAAACCCCAGTAAAATGATGGATGGTTGAAGGTCTTTCAGCTGGGGGACTAATCACGGTAATCACGAACTTTGATTCTGCAAACCAAACAACACATTTTGCTTTTTCCTGCAGAGTTGCCATTTTGTTTCGATCATTCACCAATGGCTCCCAATCAGGCACAACAGGATCTGCAAATAAGAGAAAAAATTTGATATGTTATGCAACAACATACAAAACGAAGCATTACTGTGTCTTCTTTGGATTTCGTGTAATTATTAAAGTTTATAATCGGGAAAAGACTTTGTGTGCACCCTGTATATAGGAAAATATAACTGCATAACCACGCATTTTTTGCATATGCAAACTTTAGCCCTCACTAGAATTCAAATCCGTGTTTTCTGACTCGAAAACACGGGCGTTGACCATTCGGCTACGACAGGATAAAAGTTAATAACAACTATTAACTTTTATCCTGTTGTAACCGAATGGTCATCGACCGTATCTCCGAGTCAGAAGGGCCCGGTTGAGGCCTCTTGGTGGGGAGTAAATTTTGTGTATATATATATATATATATATATATATATTCTAGATCAGTTTATTGGTAACACTTTATACGATAAAGGCAATTGTAATATAATTTTAATTCAGTGTCACTGAGAAACATTCTTGATTAATACAACTAAATACTGTATATGCTTAAACGATATATGTATTAACACACAATACCAAATGGTTAATCCAATTATGGTTAATCCAACTGCTCTGTAGTTGCACTAAGTATTTAAGTTTTTATGGAACAATAAACTCGGTTAGTACAACTATAGTACAACAATAGTAGTACAGTTGGATTAACTATTTGGTATAGTATGCAAATATTGAGTTATATTTTAACTGCATATTTTCTCCTTAAAAACGAATATAACAAATTTCATAATACAAAAGTGTTATTAAATAACTCTAATATTTTGTTTCTACACGAGTTGTTCTTAATAGGGAAAATTTACATATCGTAAATGATATTACACAATTCTGATGCTGATTTCATGTAGAAGAATAAACCCAATGAGGGAATACTGTATGAAGGAGGTCGCTCTACGAATGGAACCATTTTTTGTGAGGGGAAAATCTACGTAATAACAAAAATTTAGTCCTATGATAACGTACTGAAAGAAAGATATGAAAAAGCTTCCAAAAAAAAAATATTAATGACATTAAATTCCATAGTAATGTCACAGTTACATTTACAAAATATGACGGTTATGATAAGGATGAAAAATATCACTAATTTATTCTCGAACAATTACATCAAATACTCATGAAATTAAACATGAAGAAAGTCTTCAACATGAATATTTTAAATTGTTGAATGTAAATGACGGGGAAATACTAATCAGATTTACACTTCTTGATATCGTTTGTCGCGATTCAGATCTGAAACGTTTTGTTCGGTTCTCATAATACTCATTCTTATCGTTTAAAGCAGCGAGCGGTTCCCAAGATTTTTCGTGGCGTAATCCTTTGCAACCCCAAATTAAAATTACCAAGAGAAAATAGTAATAATAATAATAATAATAATAATAATATTAATAATAATAATAATAATAATAATAATATTAATAATAATAATAATAATAATAATAATTATAATGTTTTATCGAAAAAAATTTACAATTTTACTTATTTTATTTTTATTATGTAAAATGTAATAAAATATAAAATATTGCTATTTTTTCCTGGAAAAATTACAGAAAATAAAATATTTTCCGCGACCCCAGTGGGGTTGCGACCCATATTTTGGGAAACCTTGACTTTGAGTCCGCTTTCAGTATAGTTTATTATATGCATAAATATGTATCATCGACAATGAAAATAATAATAAAGGACGGCCAGAAACTGGCACAACGCTCAGGCCAACTACTGCAGCCCACTGCGCTAACTCCTGGGTTATTATTAAATAACATCGGGAGTCGAACACCTGACCTCATTTCTTCATTTCGCTTATAGGGAAACTGTGTTACCTGCTGAGCTACGGTCACTGCCCGGAAATTACTATAGATCTTATAAAGCCCCTTTTTTTACGGGGTTTATCTCCTGCCAGTAAAAATTATCATTATCATTATTATTATTATTATCATTATTATTATCATTATTATTACCATCATCATTATTATCATTATCATTAATTATCATCATCATTACTATCATTATCATTATTATTATTATTATCATCATCATTATTATCATTATTATTATCATAACATTTTAGCGCCCATCGACATTCTAACCATTTTGTTCTGTCTTACGTCACGTCAGGCAAATTTTTCACTCTTGGGAAAGACCGTTGACCATTATCAAAGGTTTAATAAAAAAGAAATTGCCTAATTTAAATTCACCCCAAATTATTATGGGCCGATAATGAAATCGTCAGTGGTTGTGAAGCTCCTTAAAAACCTCTATGAAGAAAATATGTTGTTTCGGAAAATAATTCGACTATAAATATAAAATTTCTGAAAAGCCTAAAATATTGCTAATCAGTTTTATATAATTGGGTTTATTTAAAAAAAAATTTAATACTATGACCCCCTAAAAAAGAATAAAATATCTAAAGAAATACAGAATGTTACTAATTAGTATTTTTTTTATGCGTTTTAAGAAATTTTATATCTGTAAGCGAACTTTTTTTTTTTTATCGAAATTGCATAGTTACGTAGATTTAAACCGAAGGAGAATGGCTTTATGGATCTGGTTTCTCAACTGAGAAAGTCGCATTTTCTTCTTGAAGGACATTTATTTGCTCACACTTCAACTAAAATGCGCCGATCTTTATTTTTGGCTTAATTATTTTATATCTCTCGATATCCTTCTTTATGTCCGCCTTTATATCCTTCATTCACTTCTTATATTCGTAAATTATTGAATTAAGGTATTCCAGAATATTATGTTAGATTAATTAATAACATTTATACTAATCAAATGGTTAATGTAAAATACGACATATACCGGTCTATCTTCTAACTAAGATGGAAATTGGAAAAGGCGTAAGGCAAGGAGTTTTTTTATCGGCCTTCCTATTTAATGTATAATGTTAATTTTGCAATTGATATTATAACTAAACTTAAATTAGGTTGTCGATTAAGGGAAGTGTCCCTACGCATATGATATTGCTTAATTATTTTCTTCAATGAGGAGTCTTCAAATACTCCTTAACAGAGTTGTGGAACAACTAGCTGAGATAAGTTATAAACTTGATGTTAAATGTTAATAAAACTGTTTGGATGAAATTTTCTAAGTATAATTTTGCATAAAATGATACGTGACTTGTATTTTACTATTGATGATATACATGCGTACATAAGGAATAAAGCTTCACAAACTCGCATTGAGTTTTATGATACAGACTAATTAAAAAAAAAAAAAAGTAATATTGTTAAGGCTAAGAATATTTTTTTTAATGAATTTAACTCAATATTTCGGAAGCTCAATCGAGCACACCCTTGGGTTATGCTTTACATTTTTTAAGTCATAATTGTTTGAAGTTTTACGCCGCTCAGTTATAGTTGGACTTTAAGAATTGTAATGAGGTATTTCTGCAAATTGAATGGGGCTGTCATAAATCACGTAAAAACGTGTCACTATCCTAATGTGATCAAGTACTCACAAGGTGGTGTAAAATTGGGATGTATTTGTGGTCTTTAAACACTATTTAAATCTTCTGCAAATTAAGTTTTTAATCAAATTTTAATCACGGAACTATGTTTGCTTATAAATATATAGTTAAACATCATATCTGTATATAGTTCTACAGGGTGTCCCGTAAGTCTGGACCCATAGGGAAAAATAATAAAATTACAAAATAGTCCAAAAATTTATTTATAATATATTTTTTATTATTTTTATTATTATTTTTATTATTTTTTATTATGATCTACTCCGCTGGAGTTTATTTGTGGGGCCACTTGAAAGCCAAAGTGTACGAGGTCAAACTTCAGAACATTTTCCACCTTAAAGCACGCATTGTGGAGGCGTGTCAAGAAATTTCTGCGACTGTGATTCAGAAAGTGCTGTCGCAGTGGAGATTGCGTCTTCAACTATGTGTGCGACACAACGGCGGACACTTTGAACAGATTATGTAATAAATTTTTGGACTATTTTGTAATTTTATTATTTTTCCCTATGGGTCCAGACTTACGGGACACCCTGTACAATGTTACATACAAAGGCGTGACAAAAGTAAACAGACACCACGATGATTGTCTTCAAGAACAAATGGCAAAGCTCATCAATGGAGTGTCAGAACGTGTGTCAGCTTTACATAATGCTTTAAATGGGGAAAGCAACACAATTCCAAATATACCGATTCAGTAAATATATTATTATTTATTAATTTTTATTATCAAATCGAAAACTATGAAAAAAAAAGAAAAAAAAAGGTGTCTATTTACTTATGCCAACCCTCTGTAGTGTTAATGACAAGATGGAGTGTTTATTCAGTGGATAATGATACTGAAGCTCTTGAATCTTGGAGAATGAAGAGAGGG
>JAJOZX010004060.1:275000-292500 GCA_023014485.1 Bathynomus jamesi
AGTGCGGATGCGGATGTTAAAAATGATGCGGATGCGGATATCTGGTGCACCACTAATATATATATATATATATATATATAACACCAGCTTAATTTTTCATTCTGGAAAAGTGTGGATAATATCGACATTACAAATTTAAACTCAAAACTGAACAAACACATTCACGGATACATTTACTCACTGAAAAATGCTCACAAAAATCTCTCCACAAGAGGGTTCCAACTGCACGCATATAGAAGGAGTGGTTACGAATTATAAATAATGATTAACTCTCTCAATATACGCCCTTAACCCTACAATAGTGTCATGGTGGACGAGTATATCCTGACGTCGGTAAATCATTGTACCAAGTTACGACATTCATTTATGCAAATGAATATTTACATCCATAACGTAAATAGTTATTATCTAAACCTATCATCTGTTTTATAGCAAACGTATATATGCAATACGTCTGTATATCTAAAACAAACGGACATTAACGGACATTACACATACTATCTGTATTAAAATTTTATCTACATTCAATTTATTTTTAGTTAAAGTTTAAAAATCTACAACTCACAAACGTTTATTCATAACAATCTTCCTGATAAATTACAACTTATACAGGGTGTTCTAAAATTACCTATTAAAAACTTTTGTGTTCTAGAATTACGTAGTAAACTTTTATATAAACGCAATATCTTAAAAAAAATTATGAGATATTTAACAATTTTACTTCAAATACAGCAACAATAAGAAAAACAACAATAATTGTTAATTTTAGATGTTCAAAGTGTCTTCCTTCAACTTGAACACATTGTTCGCAACATCCGACTACTGATCGATAGACATATAAAAGCTTACTACATAATTTTAGCACACCCTGTATATTACATGTACGTTCACCCCTTTCGTATTTTCAAACATTAAAAACGTAATTTAAATCCATTACACATTCTTGTTACTATTTTCAGTCTTTGTTAACCATCGCCTTCCTTTGTTCATTCGATGTTAATTGTAATATTTTTTAACATTTCTTCTGTTATTCTTTTCTGTCTCATCTTTCGAAGCTGCGAGCGCCATCTACCATCTGTTCTGTCGCCTCAAAATGAGAACTGAAATGAGTGGGTCTGCTTTTTTGCAAGACACTCTCATTTAATTACGTTTTCTTCTAGTAAGCTTTCTCATTTATTATCAGAATTAATGTCCATATATATATATATATATATGCACTAGAATCACAAAATAACACGTGACCTTATTAATAAGCAAACAACCACAAGGAAAAGGAAACACAAAGTCCGAGCGCTTTCGTGATATTCCTCCTTGATAATGTGAATATATCACGAAAGCGCTCGGACTTTGTGTTTCCTTTTCCTTGTGGTTGTTTGCTTATATATATATATATATATATATATCAGTGGGGTTTCTGGCTCTCTTTCATTGGTGGGGTTCTGACTACCACGGGCATCAATGGACCGGACGCCACTGATAATATGTGTGTGAGTGTGTGTGTATGTGTGTGTGTCACTGTGTGTGTGTATTGTGTATAAAGTATAGACATCATGCCCTATTATAAACACATTATTAATTAACTAGAAATTCCCTGACATATCTCCCCCCCCCTCAAAATAAAAAATCTGTGCTATTTTTATTTCCTTTTTGTCATTAAAAAACAAAAAAATAAAAAGATGATTTTATTTAAAAAAACAAAAACAAAAAAAAAAACGTTTTCACTTCAGAAATATTTTGAATGAAAAAACGGCAAACGTTTTCTTGTTTATTATAACCGATAACAAAATATTTATTTTCCTATAGGAAAATTATATATACTGTGTGTGTGTGTGTGTGTGTGTGTATGTGTGTATGTGTGTATATATATATATATATATAATATATATATATATATATATATATATATATATACAGTATATATATATATATATATATATATATATATATATATATATATATATATATACCTTTCCTTTCAACTTTTCAAATGTTCCGTGCGATGATTCCTCACTTCACGAAGGTCAAGCTCGTCGCCCTTCCTCTCGAGTTGGCCTGGTGAAGTAGAGAGTTGGTTTATATTGTTTTCCACCTCACACACACACACACACACACACACACACACACATATATATATATATATATATATATATATATATATATATATATATATATATATATATTCCTTTGGGAGGAAACACAAACTTGCGGTGCATCTTGCTCCTGAAGAATCATGCAACAGGACTGATAATAACTGGGGGTGTCTCCAGTACACACTAACAAAAATTGCAATAAATTGAATACAGATATGAGTGTTTTTTTGACGAAAGTAACACACAACATTGTTTCTTTCAGTGGTAATGAGCCACGTACGAAAGCCTCGTCAGTACTTTGACCCTCTATTTGCTTTTCAGTGCTGCTGCGAGCTGCTCGTATCCTGAAATGGGCGTATGGGCGGAATGATGCTCTATGCAAAAAGGCGTTTAACTCTTCATACTCCCCACTTAAAGTATGAGTGCAGTGATATATATATATATATATATATATATATATATATATAATATTTTAAATAATTATTCGTACTATCGTCAAGTATTGGAAACTATATTTTCGTTTATAACTGGGAAACACGAAAAGATAAAATAAATTTCAAGTTTGGGAATCCTTTCAAATTTTTCTCTTTTTTTTTTTTTTGTAACTTTTTGGTATTTCATCATCACAAAATTTCATAAACTTTCCCTCATAAGTAAATGTCACTCAGTTGAAAGAACCATGTATATATATATATATATATATATATATATATATATATATATATATTATATATATATATGCAGTGTGTGTGTGTGTGTGTGTATATATATTACCAAGTATTTTAATTGCAACATCATTTGTTAGGTTTTTAAGTGGTACTTCCGAGTATTTTACAATTAATGTTTACTGAAATAATAAATAAATAAATAAATAATTAATTAATAAATAATTTTGTAATTTAAATTAAAAATTTAAAAAATAATTTTTTTTTTACAGTAAAAAATTGATCGTGGTGTTAATTTGAAGTTAATAGAGAAAGGGCTTCTTCTTATTCCTCAGTGATACATCTCATTATATGCTACTCTCTCTCTCTCTCTCTCTCTCTCTCTCTCTCTCTCTCTCTCTCTCTCTCTCTCCGTAGCTCATCATATTGGCGCATTTATTCCGGACGATGACGAGCAGATCATGTTACAGACGATGATTCAGCCATCTTCCACGGATGTGAAGGAATGCTCCATACGACAATCGTATAGCGACTTTTAACACAAGCTTACGAATCGAAGCATAAAAAAAAAAAAAATTTAGTAGTGGAATACTCATGCGCAAAATTCTATTCATAAATGACATTTAATAGACCTCAAAAAATTATACATTTATTTCACTAAAGGATTGTAGTAATCCATATTCATTATTTTTTTTTTTAGTTATTTCTCTTTCCCCAAAACGAATCACGACTATTAAATTGCTATATTTCCTTTATTTATTTATATATATATATATTCGTGTTATTGAACGTTATCGTCTGTCCTTTTTTTATTTTTCATTTGTACTGAAGTAGGCGCATGCACGCATGATAGGAACAATTATGTAGTGCATAGGTGTATACATACCTTATGTATTATGTATAGGTAATGGCCTTCGTTGGAATATTTGAATATTTGCTTCTGTATTTTGTAAGTGAATGAATTCAATTGTCACGGTTTTGTCACGTAACACGGAGAATATTGAACACAAGCTCAGATGGAGTTTATATGAAACGCTTTATGCACGAGTGAATCATATACAGTGTGTGTGTGTGTATATATATATATATATATATATATATATATATATATATATGATGCAAACCCACAAGGCAAAAGAAAAATTATTCCAAGGCCTTTGCACCCTGACGAGGTGTATTGCTAAATACAAGAAAGGCCTTGGAATCACTTTTTCTTTTTCTTTGTGGGTTTGCATCATTCATTCATTTCACTTGTTTAAGTGTGAAATTCATCCCATATATATATATATATATATATATATATATATATATATATATATATATATATAATCATGCGGGTTGCTTCTACAGAGCTTCAATTTAATATTTAGGAGAAATCCAATGACAAGGAGAAATGTAAATGCCATGAAAAGTCTTCTTTAATGCGCAACGTTTCGAGCAATACGCTCATCTTCAGGCTGTTTAATAACAATGTGAAATTAAAATCAATATTGAATGAAAAACAAAACAGAAAATTTCTATAACCTATTCGTAAAGACAAATTTTAAAAGACTGAGAAAAGAGGGTTAAATTCTAAGTTATACAGATTTACATATAAAAATTAAGAAGTTATTTTTAAATACATATAGTAAATGTGAAATTAATACACTGGAAAAATTAACAATAGTACACTGGAACAATGGAACTATCTACCTTACACTGCAGTATCCGAGGCTGACTAATTTGAGCAGAGACAAGAACGGGAAACACGAGAGATGGCGAGGGCGATTGGGGAAGGAGGGATTATAAGGAATTGGGGAAGGAGGAGGGATCATAGCAAATTGAGAGGGACGGCAGATGAGTCAACATTCAGACTAGGGGACAATGCTTTAATGAAAAGCGATTCTAGAATTCTTAGTGAGTTGGGACAAGTATTACAACCAAGAATTTTAAAATTGTCTAAAGTGACATCAATTTTACATTTAATGCTGTGTTCACGAATACTCGAGGCTTCTTTAGTTTTTAAAATTTTACCTGTTCGGCCACTTATTCCCATATGCGAATAAACTCTAGCCCTGAGAGAGCGAACAGTGCTGCCGATGTAATTCCCAAGGAGACACCTGGGGCAGGTAAATAAATATACAACACCGCTACGCAACGAGTCAGGGGTTCGATCCTTCGCTGAGAAAAAGCTACCTAAAGACGTTTTATTAATAAATATGATGCGGAAATCAGTATGATAAAAAAATTTCCTTAACAATTTTGTAAATTTAAGCTTAAATTCCTTATTCAAAGGACCCATTTCAGGTACCAAGAAATATTTTATATCCTTCGGCACTGTAATACATGGAAGTTGAGGGCTATAAACATTATTTAAGAAGGATCTAATTAGTTTGTCTACATATTGAACAGGAAAACTATTATTAGTAAAGTATGATCTTAGATTATTAAATTCATCATTAAGTAAGGTAAAATTAGAGGTCAAATTATATCCTCTGAACAGGAGAGTTTTAATACAAGACATCTTATAGTTGAAATCAGTGAAACTAAAAAAATTCATGCCCAAACCAGTGAAAGTGGGTTTCCTGTAAACTGATGTAGTAATAGAATCACCGTTTTTCGAAATTAAAAGATCTAAGAAGGGGAGGGAGCCATTTTGCTCAGTTTCCATTGTATACGTTATATTGGGGTGCAAAGAATTTAGGAAGTTAAAGAATTGTTGCGCTTGTACCGCATTATCAAAGACTGCTATCGAATCATCAACGAAGCGTCGATAGAAAATTGGCTTGAGATGAGTGGGAGATTGTCTAAAAATTACACTTTCTAAATGAGTCATAAAAAAGTCAGCTGCTAACGGTCCGACTGGTGATCCCATCCCTACCCCATCAATTTGTTGGTAAACCTTATTGTTGAAAGTGAAATAGCATTGTTTGAAGACCAATTCTAAAAGTTCCTTAAAATGAGACAATGAAAAACCATGAAAATTATCAACTGAGCTAAAAACCCTATCTAAAATAATGGCAATAGTTTCAGATACAGGTACATTTGTGAAAAGTGACTTTACATCAAAACTGACAAAAAACTTTTTTGAATCGAAGTTTTTACCAAGGAGGTCTTTTTGGAATTCAAACGAGTTATTTATAGTGTAAGCATTTTTCGCAAAGGGGGACAGGAGACGAACAACAAATTTTGCCAATTGAAAGGTGGGTAAGTTATACGAAGCTAAAATCGGACGGAGAGGTGTTCCAGCTTTATGGATTTTAGGCAGACAGTATAATTGAGCAAGATTAGCACCAGATGCGAACAACTGAGAGTAAGTATCTTTTTTTATTATCTTTAAGGACTTTAGTCGTGACAGAAATCTATTAACCTGGTCTTCTAACCTTACAATGACTTTATTTACAGGTTCTAGAATTTGTTTGAATTTAGTAAGATCACTTAGGATTTCATTAGTTTTGTTTATGTAGTCCGATTTATTCAAAATAACCACTCCGTTACCCTTGTCTGGTCTAGTCACAACAATCTCCTGGTTCTTTGCCAAATTCTTAATACACTGCAAATCACTCTTCCTAAATATGAAAGATTGAAATTTAAGATTTCTAAGTTTAAGAAAAAATTCTTGAGTTAAATTTGAGAACTGACATTTGAAATTATTGAAATCCCCCACATGGGGAACATTTTCAAGCCATTGAAAAATTTTTCAAAGTAAAGAAAAAACGAAGGCTTATATATTTGAAACAACGGAAGCTTAAATTGCAAACCAAGTGACAGTAAAAACTTTTCCCGAGGGGAGAGTGTGTAACTAGAAAGATTCGAAATTACCTTCTCTGAATTGAAAAATTTGGTGAATTCATTCCCAAAGCCTTTAACTTACGTTCATGTGTTTCCAAGATGGTAGAGTGAAATTTTTCTAGTTCACGTTGTACAAGAGAAATTATTAATAAATAGTCCAACAACGACAAGGTATTTTTAAGAGTAGTTATATAATGCCCAAGAGACTTGTTATGCGAATCTGATATTTTGATTTTATAATTAATTTCATTATTTAATAAATATTCCAGGGACGATTGATAAAATTCAGAGTCATATAGATTATCACGGTAGAGTTTGAAGTAAACAAATTTCGGGAAAATCCTGCAAGTCCGACACATTTCAAGAAAATAACAGTCCAGTTTTGACTTGAGAAACTTTCGTGAAGTCTTCCAAACATGGCGATAAGCCCTGAGGCCATCTTGTCCATACCTTGAATATATATAATCATGCGGGTTGCTTCTACAGAGCTTCAATTTAATATTTAGGAGAAATCCAATGACAAGGAGAAATGTAAATGCCATGAAAAGTCTTCTTTAATGCGCAACGTTTCGAGCAATACGCTCATCTTCAGGCTGTTTAATAACAATGTGAAATTAAAATCAATATTGAATGAAAAACAAAACAGAAAATTTCTATAACCTATTCGTAAAGACAAATTTTAAAAGACTGAGAAAAGAGGGTTAAATTCTAAGTTATACAGATTTACATATAAAAATTAAGAAGTTATTTTTAAATACATATAGTAAATGTGAAATTAATACACTGGAAAAATTAACAATAGTACACTGGAACAATGGAACTATCTACCTTACACTGCAGTATCCGAGGCTGACTAATTTGAGCAGAGACAAGAACGGGAAACACGAGAGATGGCGAGGGCGATTGGGGAAGGAGGGATTATAAGGAATTGGGGAAGGAGGAGGGATCATAGCAAATTGAGAGGGACGGCAGATGAGTCAACATTCAGACTAGGGGACAATGCTTTAATGAAAAGCGATTCTAGAATTCTTAGTGAGTTGGGACAAGTATTACAACCAAGAATTTTAAAATTGTCTAAAGTGACATCAATTTTACATTTAATGCTGTGTTCACGAATACTCGAGGCTTCTTTAGTTTTTAAAATTTTACCCTCTTTTCTCAGTCTTTTAAAATTTGTCTTCACGAATAGGTTATAGAAATTTTCTGTTTTGTTTTTCATTCAATATTGATTTTAATTTCACATTGTTATTAAACAGCCTGAAGATGAGCGTATTGCTCGAAACGTTGCGCATTAAAGAAGACTTTTCATGGCATTTACATTTCTCCTTGTCATTGGATTTCTCCTAAATATTAAATTGAAGCTCTGTAGAAGCAACCCGCATGATTATATATATTCAAGGTATGGACAAGATGGCCTCAGGGCTTATCGCCATGTTTGGAAGACTTCACGAAAGTTTCTCAAGTCAAAACTGGACTGTTATTTTCTTGAAATGTGTCGGACTTGCAGGATTTTCCCGAAATTTGTTTACTTCAAACTCTACCGTGATAATCTATATGACTCTGAATTTTATCAATCGTCCCTGGAATATTTATTAAATAATGAAATTAATTATAAAATCAAAATATCAGATTCGCATAACAAGTCTCTTGGGCATTATATAACTACTCTTAAAAATACCTTGTCGTTGTTGGACTATTTATTAATAATTTCTCTTGTACAACGTGAACTAGAAAAATTTCACTCTACCATCTTGGAAACACATGAACGTAAGTTAAAGGCTTTGGGAATGAATTCACCAAATTTTTTCAATTCAGAGAAGGTAATTTCGAATCTTTCTAGTTACACACTCTCCCCTCGGGAAAAGTTTTTACTGTCACTTGGTTTGCAATTTAAGCTTCCGTTGTTTCAAATATATAAGCCTTCGTTTTTTCTTTACTTTGAAAAATTTTTCAATGGCTTGAAAAATGTTCCCCATGTGGGGGATTTCAATAATTTCAAATGTCAGTTCTCAAATTTAACTCAAGAATTTTTTCTTAAACTTAGAAATCTTAAATTTCAATCTTTCATATTTAGGAAGAGTGATTTGCAGTGTATTAAGAATTTGGCAAAGAACCAGGAGATTGTTGTGACTAGACCAGACAAGGGTAACGGAGTGGTTATTTTGAATAAATCGGACTACATAAACAAAACTAATGAAATCCTAAGTGATCTTACTAAATTCAAACAAATTCTAGAACCTGTAAATAAAGTCATTGTAAGGTTAGAAGACCAGGTTAATAGATTTCTGTCACGACTAAAGTCCTTAAAGATAATAAAAAATGATACTTACTCTCAGTTGTTCGCATCTGGTGCTAATCTTGCTCAATTATACTGTCTGCCTAAAATCCATAAAGCTGGAACACCTCTCCGTCCGATTTTAGCTTCGTATAACTTACCCACCTTTCAATTGGCAAAATTTGTTGTTCGTCTCCTGTCCCCTTTGCGAAAAATGCTTACACTATAAATAACTCGTTTGAATTCCAAAAAGACCTCCTTGGTAAAAACTTCGATTCAAAAAAGTTTTTTGTCAGTTTTGATGTAAAGTCACTTTTCACAAATGTACCTGTATCTGAAACTATTGCCATTATTTTAGATAGGGTTTTTAGCTCAGTTGATAATTTTCATGGTTTTTCATTGTCTCATTTTAAGGAACTTTTAGAATTGGTCTTCAAACAATGCTATTTCACTTTCAACAATAAGGTTTACCAACAAATTGATGGGGTAGGGATGGGATCACCAGTCGGACCGTTAGCAGCTGACTTTTTTATGACTCATTTAGAAAGTGTAATTTTTAGACAATCTCCCACTCATCTCAAGCCAATTTTCTATCGACGCTTCGTTGATGATTCGATAGCAGTCTTTGATAATGCGGTACAAGCGCAACAATTCTTTAACTTCCTAAATTCTTTGCACCCCAATATAACGTATACAATGGAAACTGAGCAAAATGGCTCCCTCCCCTTCTTAGATCTTTTAATTTCGAAAAACGGTGATTCTATTACTACATCAGTTTACAGGAAACCCACTTTCACTGGTTTGGGCATGAATTTTTTTAGTTTCACTGATTTCAACTATAAGATGTCTTGTATTAAAACTCTCCTGTTCAGAGGATATAATTTGACCTCTAATTTTACCTTACTTAATGATGAATTTAATAATCTAAGATCATACTTTACTAATAATAGTTTTCCTGTTCAATATGTAGACAAACTAATTAGATCCTTCTTAAATAATGTTTATAGCCCTCAACTTCCATGTATTACAGTGCCGAAGGATATAAAATATTTCTTGGTACCTGAAATGGGTCCTTTGAATAAGGAATTTAAGCTTAAATTTACAAAATTGTTAAGGAAATTTTTTTATCATACTGATTTCCGCATCATATTTATTAATAAAACGTCTTTAGGTAGCTTTTTCTCAGCGAAGGATCGAACCCCTGACTCGTTGCGTAGCGGTGTTGTATATTTATTTACCTGCCCCATGTGTCTCCTTGGGAATTACATCGGCAGCACTGTTCGCTCTCTCAGGGCTAGATTTTATTCGCATATGGGAATAAGTGGCCGAACAGGTAAAATTTTAAAAACTAAAGAAGCCTCGAGTATTCGTGAACACAGCATTAAATGCAAAATTGATGTCACTTTAGACAATTTTAAAATTCTTGGTTGTAATACTTGTCCCAACTCACTAAGAATTTAGAATCGCTTTTCATTAAAGCATTGTCCCCTAGTCTGAATGTTGACTCATCTGCCGTCCCTCTCAATTTGCTATGATCCCTCCTCCTTCCCCAATTCCTTATAATCCCTCCTTCCCCAATCGCCCTCGCCATCTCTCGTGTTCCCGTTCTTGTCTCTGCTCAAATTAGTCAGCCTCGGATACTGCAGTGTAAGGTAGATAGTTCCATTGTTCCAGTGTACTATTGTTAATTTTTCCAGTGTATTAATTTCACATTTACTATATGTATTTAAAAATAACTTCTTAATTTTTATATGTAAATCTGTATAACTTAGAATTTAACCCTCTTTTCTCAGTCTTTTAAAATTTGTCTTTACGAATAGGTTATAGAAATTTTCTGTTTTGTTTTTCATTCAATATTGATTTTAATTTCACATTGTTATTAAACAGCCTGAAGATGAGCGTATTGCTCGAAACGTTGCGCATTAAAGAAGACTTTTCATGGCATTTACATTTCTCCTTGTCATTGGATTTCTCCTAAATTTATATATATATATATATATATATATATATATATATATATATATATAAGTATTTTTTTTTAAATCTACAAACGTTTCAAAATACAAATATACAAATAATAATAATAATAATAATAATAACAATAATAATTCTTAAAATTAGGTTCAGCTATTGCGTGATAAAGTAGGCAAGTCTCTCCTTTCTCCACTGCTTTCTTGTTTCATTCCTTATCTTGATGATTCCTTTTTATGATGTTTCGTTCAAGCACATGCCTCTGTGTATCTTTGGAAATGGCTAGGAATTAATTTGTTAGAAGTGCGGCAGTGCTTATATAGGTTTTTCATGAATGCAACAATCTCTTAATTGCAGATGAAACAAGTTTAGCATCACAAAGTCACGATCGTGAAGCACACAAATTAAAGTTTCACTATTAATTAAAGGGAATAAAGCAAAACGCCACTGAAGAAAGAATAGAAGATTTAACAACAATAATAATAATAATAATAATAACTTTATTGTTCTTTGCTACATACAATAATAATAATAATAATAATAACAACAATACTAATACTAATACTAATAATAATAATAATAATAACTTTATTGTTATTGTATATATAGTGAGTAACATATAATAACATATCTATATATACGTATGATAGTGGGACAGTTAATGCATTCATGTCGACGAACGACAACACTATAAAGTTCAACGAAGAAAAATTCCAACTTATATGATATGGTAACAACAAGGTGCTACAAAATAAAGGGTACAAAACCCTGTAAGCCGAACAAATAACATCAAACTCACAAGTCAGGGATCTTGGAGTAATAATGTCATCGGATGCAGAATTCAGAGAACACCACAACATCAAAATCACAACAGATAGAAAAGTAATAGGAGTTATCTGGAGGAGCTTCCACAGCAGAAAAGAAAACATCATGCAAAAATTATGGAAGATTTACCCCTACCCCTACCCCTAACTATTACTCAATACTCACAATTCCGTAAAGAAAACTAGATAGTGCACAAATAGAAGCCATACAAAGGACTTTTACGTCCAAGATAGAGGAAACAACCTACAATCCTTGAAACTACTCCCTGGAAAGAAGACGCGAGCGTTACACAGAAATATACGTATGGAGAATACTTTAGGGTTGTGTCTATAATCTAGAAATGAAATAGAAACACACTGGTATGAGAGAAGAGGCAGGTTCTGTACCGTTCCAGCTGCGGTGGGACAGGAGTGGGGGGCACAAAAACGAGGATAGAAAATACCCTCAGAATACGAGGCGCAAAACTTTTTAATGTACTACCAAAATAACTGAGAAACCTCCAGCACACCAACCAGAATAATTTCAAGAACCAGCTGGACAGGTTCTTGTTCAAAGTCATGCGTGGCTGGCTATGAGGGCAGGAGGAGAGCGGAAACTAATTCTCTCTTCTACCAAATCCCGCAAATGGGGCAGAATGCTGCAGAGGAGTCGACCGCAGGCAGATCTTGAACCGTCGTTCGAAACCATCATAAAGTATCATAAGATAAGGTATATATATATATTATATATATATATATATATGTATGCAGTAAAATCACAGAATAATACGTGATCTTATTAATAATCAAACAACCACAGGGAAAAAGGAAAAAGAAACACGAAATCCCAGCGCTTTCGTGATATATTCACATATATATATATAGGGGTTGGATAAAACAGTGGAAACACTCGCATTTTCGATGCTGTATTTTCTGATATCATTAATGGCGTTATATAATTTAATAAATTGATATGTGAATGCATATTATATTGAGAACATCTTCTATTTTAATATGTTGATCCTGAATTTCCACGTTCTTGTAGAATAAATAAAAATATGACACTTGGAAAAGATGTTTCTGACCGTGAAAGGGGGCATGATAATTGGGAGTCCGTTTGGTTAGTGTTTCAGCTTTAAAAGTCTCATAATTCCTCCTATAGTTCAAGGAACAGTCCTCACAGTTATGGGTACATGGAAGAATATAAAAAAAAACTACATTAAATCAGCAATATAGTGGACGTAAAGCAACACTGACAGAATGTGACAGAAGGACCTTATTACGAGCTGTGAAACATGACAAAACGAGGTTGCATCAAAACTTTGTTCAGAACTTAACAATAGTCTTTAAAGACCAATCCAACTCAAAAGATGTTAGGGGAACTGTAGTAAAGCCTTTCATAACACCAACCAGTGCAAAAGCTCGAATGAAGTTGGATTCAGAGAGAAGAATAATGGGAACATTATTGTGCGTATGTGGTACAGTTTTTTCCCATTTCCTTCTATGTGTTCATAACTTTGGAGACTGTTCCTCGAGATGCAGGGACAATTACGCGACTTTTATCATTGAGACACCAACCAAACGGGCTCCTATTTTCATGCCCCTTTCTCAGTCAGTCACATCTTTCCCAACTGCCATTTTTTAAAATTTATTCTTCAAGAACAGGAAATACCAATATTAGCATATTAAAATAGAACATGTTTTAAATATTATATGCATTTACATTTACATTTACATCACATTCACTCGGGCCCTCCTTCGCCCACCATCCTAGAAAAATAAGTCCTCTTTTAAAAGAGAACTGTGTCGAGTCCAATACATTCACATTCACATTCACTCGGGCCCTCCCTTCGTTCACCATCCTAGAAAAATAAGTCCTCTTTTAAAAGAGAACTGTGTCGAGTCCAATACATTACATGCGGCGGGATCGTCACTGTACTCCCTCTCCATTCCTCAGATTCGCTTGGGACAGTCCTTCCTGGATTCACCTTAAATAATGCGTCCTCTTAAAATTTTGGACGAGTAAGAATTCTTGTTCATTTTGACAAAGTCTTTATGCAATTCTTTATAGTTTATAGTAAAGTCATAAACGTTTTATCAACGTTTATAACGTTTACTAAACGTACCATTTCTTATGGAACATTCATAATAAACGGCATAAACGTTTTATCAACGTTTATAACGTTTACTAAGCGTACCATTTCTTATGGAACATTCATAATAAACGGCATAAACGTTTTATTAGCGTTTATAACGTTTATTAAACGTACAATTTCTTATGGAACATTCATAATAAACGTCATAAACGTTTTATCAACGTTTATAACGTTTACTAAACGTACCATTTCTTATGGAACATTCATAATAAACGGCATAAACGTTTTATCAACGTTTATAACGTTTATTAAACGTACCATTTCTTATGGAACATTCATAATAAACGGCATAAATGTTTTATCAGCGTTTATAACGTTTACTAAACGTATCATTTCTTGCTGGGTAACTTTCCTTGTAAAAATTACCAAGAATTCTTTCGCGTTTCAAATTTTAACAAGAATTTGCTTAGATTTATTATTCAATTTTAACTTTCGTTTTATATTTAATTAAGAGAAATTTACAATTGTACGAATTTACTACAGTTGTCTTAAAAAAAAAAATATATATATACACACATATATACACTCGTAGCTTAGTGGTTAAGACACTGGGCTGCTGGTGGGACGTGGTTCGGATTCCACGTTAAACTGTAGGTAGGTCTAAGTAGAGTGAAAAGCTTGACCTTCGTCAGAATGAACAATTCAGGCGGAAGCAAAACCAAGGTTAACCAAGGTTAATTCGCCAGGGTAGCCTATAGTGGTGTGCGCTGTGTTTTTTAATTATTTAACCCAATGGTAAAGTGCAGGGTTGTTGTTAATCCGAGTGTCCTGGGTTCGATTCTCGGATCGAATTTTGAATTCCAACAATTAAGGTTCATTCCTGAGTCTTTCTTGATGGGAGTAGTGGTTCGGATCCCACGCAAAGATGTAGGTTCCTTCCGTCAAATGATCTTTGATGTGGCGAAGAAGATTAAACAACAAAAAACAATATTATTAATTTAATTGTATAAATTCTTCATATCAATTGATGCTAAATGGGTCTTCGGTTGTATATAAGCACAGGAGATGAGCCAAAGATCCAATTAAAGACATGTTAAATTCACCTTTAATTCTCAATCGTACTTACGCTTCCGGAAAAAGGTTCACCTAAAAATTTCTAGAAAACATAAAAAAAATTACTAATTGACAAGTAGTTTGGTTTTCTTCGAATATTTTTTATGACCTTTTGGTGACAGGATTAAAAAATTATTACTGATTAGTAATTTTTTATGACTTTTAGAGTTTCTTTTCTAGGCGAACTTCTTTCTTTCGACACTATACGTACCCTACTTATTTAGTAAATTGGATTAAATGAATTTTATTTTACGCACTTTGATTATATGTTGCATTTTTCGCCATTACAACACAATAATATATATATATATATATATATATATATATATATATATATATATATATTGTTTAAATACTTGGCGGTACGTCAGTTTAATGTAATTTTTTTTAATATTCTAATTTGATAAATTAATATTTTGCAATTGATGCTAAATGGGTCTTCGGTTGTATATAAGCACAGGAGATGAGCCAAAGATCCAATTAAAGACATGTTAAATTCACCTTTAATTCTCAATCGTACTTACGCTTCCGGAAAAAGGTTCACCTAAAAATTTCTAGAAACATAAAAAAAATTACTAATTGACAAGTAGTTTGGTTTTCTTCGAATATTTTTTATGACCTTTTGGTGACAGGATTAAAAAATTATTACTGATTAGTAATTTTTTATGACTTTTAGAGTTTCTTTCTAGGCGAACTTCTTCTTTCGACACTATACGTACCCTACTTATTTAGTAAATTGGATTAAATGAATTTTATTTTACGCACTTTGATTATATGTTGCATTTTTCGCCATTACAACACAATATATATATATATATATATATATATATTGTTTAAATACTTGGCGGTACGTCAGTTTAATGTAATTTTTTATTTCTAATTTGATAAATTAATATTTTGCACCGTCATCTCTTCACCATTATAGAAAATATAATATTTCCAAAGGATGGAGTAAAACCGTAAAGAAATATGTTAAAAAACTTTCAGAAATTATTAATAATTCAAAATTTTGCTCATAGAATAAGATAAAAATTCTAATATTACGAAAACTTCGACAGTACACAATTTATTTTAAATTAAAAAAAAAATTTAAGGTATACTGTATAGATAGATAGATAGATAGGTAAATAGATAGATAGATAGAGAGATAGATAAATAGGTAGGTAGATAGAGAGGTAGGTAGTAGATTGATAGATAGATAAGTAGGTAGATAGATAGGTAGGTAGGTAAGTAGATAGATAAATAGATATATAGATATTATATATAATATATATATATATATTATATATATATATATATATATATATAGATAGATAGGTAGATAGATAGAGAGATAGACATATAGATAGACAGATAGATAGATGAATAGATAGAGAGGTAGACAGATACATAGACAGATAGAGAGATAAATAGATAGATAGATAGTAATTATTTTTAAAAGTTGAATGCATTTTAAATTATGATCTGCTGTCAGTTCAAAGAAAAATATCTATCATTCATTTAAGATTAATTTTTTTTTTTTTTTTTTAGCCGTTTAATACTAACGCAAAATTTTACTCTTTTTAAAAATTAATAACGTGTTTCTTTTACCTTGTTGAGAAACGTAAACTCAAGTACTTCTCATATAATTTAACGTTAAATATAATTTAATAAATTAGACCATATATATATATATATATATATAAATATATATATTATAATATATATATATATATATATATATATATATATATATATATATATATATATAATTTATTCGTATAATTTATTACAAACAATGAAATAAATTTAAAATTCTTAAAAACGTTAAAAGCGTTACATCATAGCTAGGATACATATTGAAATATGTAACATCATCTACAATACATATTTAACATATTCAGTATACCGTACAGCAGTATTTGATGTGTTGAATGTATCAGGATATAACTTGAATAACTAATATAACTAGTATAACTAGTATAACTTCAGTATAACTTCATTTTTTACATTCATCAACGCGTATAACTTGATTTTACATTTAAGTTAATTTAACATCAACGCGTATAACTTCATTTTACATTCTAAGTTAATTTAACTTCACTACATTATTTTTTACATAAAAGAGTAGGAATGTTTATATAACACCTAATTATCATGTAATACGTAATGTAATTTCAATATTACATTTTACGTGTAGCACGTAATATTTAATGTAATTATAATATATAAAAAGTAAAATGTAATGCATAGATGTACAGCCTCCCAAAATCATATCATAATATTTGTGTTTACCGCTTTCTGCGAAGCTGTTGCAAATTGAAGCTAACGCGTGCAACCACACATACACATATTGCATTCTATAAACACACCCATGCCAGTAAAACGTAAACGTAAATAAAACGATGTAAATTATTCTTTGCTGAAACTATTCTTCAAAATATTTTGGTAATAAAGCAATCATCTAATTTGTATTATTTATCCTCTCTCTTGAATATACATTCAATCATGCGAACTGTCAAAGTTATTATAAACCTTTGTTTGTTTACGCTCTGTACAAGCGAGCCAGCAAGCATGAAACCCTCTCCTTATGCTTTCCCCGCTATAAGCATTTACCTTGAAAGCGTCAACAAACACTATTGCAGTCACGAGATGAAGGGAAGAGATATAACCCAAATAGCTTCTCTTGTAACCCAACTCGCGAATAATTGATAGCTCCAAGTCGCTTGCCTCAGAT
>JAJOZX010004060.1:302500-305000 GCA_023014485.1 Bathynomus jamesi
ACAGGGCGTCCCAAAAAAATGTATACACACTTTAAATACTTATAAAGGCAGTGTTTATTAAAATACATTTCATTTTCAAAATGTAATAGAATCTACAGACATTATTTAATTGTTTTGTCAACGCCTGTTTTCAAACTGACGTCCGTTCTGGTCCAGGCACTGCTGATAACGCGAAGCAATGGAATCGCAAACATCACGAAACATTTCGTTTGGTATTTGTGTGCATTCTCGTTCAATGGCTGCTCTCAATTCAGCGACTGTTGCAGGTTTTATAGCGTAGACTTTGTCTTTTAAGTATCCCCATAAAAAAAAGTCTAGTGGTGTGAGGTCTGGTGAATGCGGAGGGTATTCTACGAAACCCCTTCGTCCAATCCACATCCACATCGTGCCAAGTACCACTCGCAATACTCCACTCTTCGGTCCGGATCATCATCTTCATTAATAGCATGGACTAATCTTGGAATGTAACTTTTCCATTGACAGCGCTTCAAAATGCGTTGGACAGACGATTCTGAAATTCCTACCTCACGACTCGCTTGCCGCACAGATTTTCTTGGACTTTGGTGATACGTTTCCAGTACTCTTTCTTGCTTTGTGGGGCTTGTCGATGTCCGTGGTCTTCCGGAACGCTTCTTGTGGACATTCTGAACAGTTCCATCGGCTTCAAACTTATCTCTAATTCGAGTGATGGTAAGTCGCGTTGGTGGATCTGTTTGAAACTCCCTCCTAAACTGTCTTTGCACTTCAACTGCGTTTTCACACTTCCAGTAGCATTTTAGAATGAATTTCCTTTGTTCAAAGCGTAGTCTGACTGCCATTATTAATTCTAATGGTTTAACTTGGAAAGAAAAACATCAATTGAGCTATCAGCTGTTAAAGTGTGTATACATTTTTTTGGACGCCCTGTATATATATATATATATATAGATATATATATATATATATATATATATATATATATAATATATATACACATATATTTTTTCAGTTTGTAAATACAATAAGAAGCATTACTTTCGTACCGACCCTCGTGTGTGTTATATATATATTATATTATATATATATATATATATATATATACACACACACACACACACACACATATATATATAATAATATATATATTAATATAATATATATATATAATATAATTATATATATATATATACACACACATTATTTTTTCAGTTTGTAAATACAATAAGAAGCATTACTTTCGTACCGACCCTCGTGTGTGTATATATATAATATATATATATATATATATATATATATATATATATATATATATATATATATATATATATATATAATGGGAATAAAGTATATCGATATATAAAGTAAAGTTATTATATGAACTGTATATCTATAAATGTAGATACATACAATAACCTAAATGTAATTGATATACAGTACAGTTTCGGAAAAAAGTTCGCATATAGAAACAATATTTCTTACAAAAATACTAAGTGATATTATTCTGTTTTTCTTTATATATTTTAATTTTCCAATAACAGTAATCAAATGTTTATAAAAATCCAAAGTCTTTACTAATTAGTAATTTTTTATGCTTTTTAGAAATTTCATGTTTGTAGGTGAACTTATTTCCCGAAATTGAAGTAGGTTACAAAAATAATACGTCTTAAAATATAAAATTTAGAGAACATACACTTCAACTGATTAATATAATGTTATAATGTTTCAGACCAACAAAGACCCTAGGATCCACTCATGGCTGGTCTACGTAACTGTGGTTGTAGTTGTGTATTGCGCATGTCCTCCGTGGTGGTGGAAGAGGGGACCTACAATTTTACGTGGGTTCCGAACCACAAAAACCTTAATTTTACTACCTTAAACTATACCCAATCTATCAACATATGCGTTTAATCGATTTTTAAACATGTTTATAGACGTGCTACTATTACTGTAAATTATATTATATTTTAATACTATTATTAATACTATTATTAATACTATTACTATTTTAATACTATTATTAATACTATTATTAATACTATTACTATTTTAATACTACTATTATATTTTAAAGTATATTTTAATATTTAAAAAGCTTTCCAAATGCAGCGATATTAAAAGAAAGTAAATTTTTAAAACTTTTTTAAAAATATTAATTCCACAAATGGTAAAAAAAAATATAAAGATTTAATTCTATACCAAATATATACAATTTAACTTAAGTATTTTTACCACGAATTGAATTCTGATGATTCTTTTACCATTAACATAATGGTATAAATCATTACAGTTTAAAGTTTGAACGTTATTTTTAAATGTTATTTCTTTGCTGATAATTTTTCTTTTAATATATAAAGGAATTTTCTCTGTAAACTGAGAAATTGAAACAAAACCGTCCAACAGATAAGACGTGGGCCAAATGTTATTTATAAAGTAAATAACTTAGGATATACCACACACACACACACACACACCACACACATATATATATATATATATATATATATATATATATATATATATA
>JAJOZX010004060.1:310000-355000 GCA_023014485.1 Bathynomus jamesi
AAAAACTCCAAACTAATTCCTTTGAGAAGATTTTATTCTCCATTCGGATCTTCCACAGTTCGTCTCTTTAAAAAAGATCTTGTAAATGGAAGCTAATTTTGTTAATCCCTTTTTAACATGTGTGCGAACAAGACCTTTAATTAAAGAAATTATAGGAAAAAGTTTCAGTTTATAAAATGTTAAGGTTTTTTTTTATTATTTTGTTTTTCCTACGACTTATGGTGAACTTTTAGTTAAATTGGTATTTAACCTCACTTTATTTTACGCTCTACATATTAGTATGTAGTTAATTTTTTATTAGTAATCCTATAAAATATGCCGTAACGTTCTACACAATGAGTTTATAATCATTGTGAAATTTTCCTTGAACTGAGTTCTAACCATGGATGAATCATCCTTGAAAACTTGGAATATTGTGCAATGTTATTATTTCTTTAAATTTTATCCAAAACCAGAATCACGAGGTATAGACGGACGGGTTTCCGGAATATCGTACGTCGTTTTCACACCAAAGAGCGCATTTTTAATGTGAAGTTTTGCGTAAGTTTAAGCAAAGTTTACATATGAACATAGTTCCGTCATACCTTTTTTACAAAATTGCGTACATCTTTGTAAAATCTAGAAAAGTCAGTCGGTCACTGAATTTACAAAACAACGCAACCATCAAAATTTTGAGTTTTCCATCAAAAAGGGGTCAAAATTTATGACACTAATTTAAAATTAAGTGTCTTGACAATTTCAAATGAATATTAGAATCTCACTGCACTCAAAATGAAACCTTTTAAATTTAGAAGTTATAACTTCTTTTTGAGAGTGCATTCTATAGGGGAAGTTTCTCCTTCTTGTTGGGAGTATCAGAGCTTCTTGTCGGATGATGCAATAACGGCTTTTAATGATACATACCCTCTCTAGATAGACAAAAAGGGCTTCGAAACTTCTTTTATGAATGAGCTGACGCAAAAGGAGATAATATTTCTATGTAAAGAAGGTTGAGGGAAATTTTAGTTTTCTGTGTAGTTCAAAATTTTCTTTTTTAAGATCTTTTTATCAATTATTTACCAGAAAAGTGTTGAATACTTGGCATTTGATGTATAATGACTGAGAAAACAGTCACTGTTAACACGCATGGACCAGGACATAATAACGATAATGATTAAGGAGGGCTAGAAACTGGCACAGCGCTCATACGACCCAATGCGCTAGCTCCTGAGTTATTATTACTAACACAAGTGGAAATCGAACCCCTGACATCAGTGACTTCATTTTGCTTATATGGAAACGGTGTTACCCATTCAGCTACGGACGCTGACAGGACGAGGACGTAGCATTTGCTATCATAATTCTGTATAAAAACTAAAAATAATATTGCATACTGTTCTGAAGATTTCAAAGTGAGTCATACATTGTTGATACTCAATTTGTAGAAAATTTCACCATATAAAATTTCATCATAATCATTTCATTCTGTAGAAAATTATATACGACACGTTTAATAGGTAATGTTTAAAAAAAAAAAACCCTCATCTACGGTAATCTACTCGCTGAAATACATGAATATACTCGTACATACATACATACATACATACATACAAGCATTATCAAAATCCTGTTTATATATATATTATATAATAAGTATTTAGTTTAAACCAAAAAAAATATAAGGAAGAAAAATCATTACAACATTAATGTTGAAAGTAAATAATAAAAGCTATTTTTTACACTTAATCCTTATACTAGTATATAAAGTACCACTTCATTCACAAATTTATAACTAATGAGTATGAACGAATGTGAAGTGTGTATGACGTTTTCTGTCATCGCCACAAACAAAACATGTCATCCGAAAGGAGCTAAATTGTGAGACAATAGCAAATAATGCTAGTCTAATCGCGTAATTAGATAAGCCAGCAGAATTTATCCATTAGTCGGGTTGTGAGTGCCTCGCTTGACAAGGTTGGTCACATAATAATGAACAGCGAAAGAAGGATACATCCGTCACCTGCTTTGTTCATCCAGGTTTGCATGTGGTAAAGTGTATATATATATATATATATATATATATATATATATATATATATATATATTAGGGTGTGTCAATTTTGTCAACTTTTTTCAAATCAATTTTGGTAGTGAAAATATAGTGTCTTTCATGTCAAAACTTGAAATTGGCCAACCAAAATTAAATTAAATAACCCTTACCTACATCAATTTTACCTTAAAGTTTCAGAAATTGACTCTTTTACTAAATAATAGGACATAAATTGATTAACTATTCATCTGTCACAGAATTATCCCACTGATCGCATATGGAGTGTTTTGAAGGTCATATAGTTGTTATACAATGTACAAGTCACAACATGAATAGAACTGTCCCTCACTCTCAGTCCTCAATTGCCTCTTAGATGTCATAGACGGTGGTTTGCTTTATTGCTCTTGTACCTACTTCATAGTTATTCTACTAGACGAATACTACAGTTTAACTGTAAGTATGGATTATTGATTATTACAATTATTTATTATTATCATATTCTTCTGTCTAATTATGTTGTAATCCCATGAAATATTTTTTTATTGAATTTTAGAACATCGAATGACTAAACTTTGAAACATCGTAATTGATATAAAATACTCAAATGTTTTTCTTTCTTTTCAGATATTCCTAAGATGCCAAAATTGAAGACAAGAGGTTAGTCGTCATGCCACTTGAGCCTGTTAGTCGGTACAGGCAAGGAGCTTCCCGTATCAGAACTACCAACAGTGCGAGACATGCTGAGACTAGGGTTACTCCTTCGTGAACAAAATACAAAGGATAGAAGGAACTACACAGAGAAAGAGCTCATAAGGGACATGATTCCCCCTCTTCTGCATCAGTGGAAAAGAGCTAATGTGTTATTCAAACCACCTGTACTCAATCAGTATAGAACTATTGAGCTAAAATTAACAAAGCTGTGGCACAAAGCAGTTGAGACATCACTTGGTAAAGGAAAACTAGCAAAGAAAAATAAATTTCTGCACACACTTGATACTCTTCTCGACATTTTTAACTGCCAGTGTCCCATAGAGTTGTGTTCTGAAGCCAATTGTTCTCCCTCATGCAGAAGAGAACCTCACCCTCACATTGATTGTCGCTGTCCTCGTGAGAAGAAGATCCCTGTTTTGGAGCTGGCTTTCATAAAGGCGCAGAGAACAAAGGCAGGAGGCCAAGGAAGTATGCAGATTGGTTCGGTAGATTATTCAGAAACCAAAAAACAGATTGTTATTGCTAAGAAAAAAGAGAAAATCCGAGAGAGGGAAGAAAGGAAGAAAAAGAAGAGTGAAGAAGCCACCCAAAGAGATGAAGAGCTCTATCAAGAGGTTTCTCACTTCTTTGAAAGCTCTTCAGATGAACAGGAAGAAGCAACATCAGATGATAGCTCCAAAATGCCATCTGAACCTTCGCCGAAGAGAATGAAATACAACACTAAAGACATCTCAAACATTGCCCTTGCCAGTATTCGCCACCATACGGGGCTACGAGAGACTGCAGAGATTGCCACTGCCGCTTGGATAGATGCAGGCCTCATCAGCCGAGAGGATACATCCTTAGTGATAGATCATAATAAGATAAGAAGAGCACAATAAAAAATAATGAAGGAAATATCTGATCAGCATGAAAAAGATTTGAAGGAGGAAGGTCTCTCTTGCCTTTTGTTTGATGGAAGAAGAGATGACACAAAAGTTCTCCTAGAGGTAGAGGGATGGACAGAAAGTTTCCCGGTCTCATCAAAGAAGAACACTACTCTGTGTGTTCCGAACCTGGTGGTCGCTATTTGTTTCACTTTGTTCCTGAAGCAGAAGTAGAAGGCAAGAAACATGCAGAGGCAATTGCTGATCAAATAATATGTTGGCTTCAAGAAAGAAGACTTGACAGTTCACTGCAGGCCGTTAGTGGAGACTCAACTGCGGTGAACACTGGATGGCAGGGCGGTGTTATGACGCATTTAGAGAAAAAACTTGGAAGAAGGCTTATTTGGATTGTATGTGATTTGTACACAGGGGAACTACCTCTTCGTCGTCTCATCCAGGAACTTGATGGTCCTACAAAGAGCAACAACAAGTGGTCAGGGCCCCTTGGCAACATGCTAGATGAAGCAACGGAATTAGAAAAATACAAAATTTCCAAAGGTCGAAGTAGGCCCTCCCCTTCCAGTGTTGTCTGAAGAAGTTATCAAAGACCTCAGCACGGATCAATCTTACGCTTATCGTATTGTTCAAGCAATCAGATCAGGAGAGTTGTCTCAAAATCTGGCTCTCTTGGAGATTGGACCCGTAAGTCACAGTCGTTGGTTAACTACAGCGATTCGTTTCTGCAGGATTTGGGTTTCCAAACATGCACTGAAGGGCAAAATGCTACAGAATTTGATGTTGATTGTTGAATTTATTATTGGGTTTTATCTTCCTCACTGGTTCAATGTAAAACTTAATCCAATGTGGATGGAGGGGCCCAACCACATTTTGTTTCAATTACAGCTACTGAGAACCCAAAGGAAAGTAGTGGTGGACATCGTGTTACCTGTGGTGAGAAGGTCAGCTTGGTATGCTAGGCCAGAAGCAGTTTTGCAAGCAATACTCTGCAGCCAATGTACCAAAGAGCGAACTGAGGCTGTGGAAATCATTCTAAAACTTAGAGGAACATCACTAGATGATGACCAGCTGGGAGACTGCTCTGTTCAGACAAGGAAGGTACCTCCGATAAACGTCAATGCCACGAAATTATCAGAATTAGTTAACTTGAGTTCGGAAGTTTTGGAGCCACCACTGACAACATGTATAACAAACAAAGATTTAACGCAACTTAAAGAGGCCCCAATGCAAGTGCCAAAGTGGCCTTCTCACACTCAGAGTGTGGGAGATGTGTGAAAATGGTCACAGAAGCAGCTAGTCAAGTTTACAGTCACGAGAGGCGAGAAGGCTACATCAAAACGCAAGTAGCAAGCCGAATGCTGATGTCAAGGAACCGCAGCAAAAAGGACATGACTGCATTGGTTACTTTCAAATAAAGACTTTGAATGATATCTTATTGCCACTTTAAATGTTGATAGGATGTTTGCGCACATTTGTTATTTTGTTACGAATTTACAGAAAAATGGAATTTTTGAATTAAAATTGATGTAGGTAGGAGTTAGTTTTTATTGTTTTTGAAGCAAGGATATTATTTTGTATGCCAAATGATTACATTAAATTGCTACCAAATCACATGATTTTCAATTTAGTCATTTCACCCCAAAATTGACACACCCTAATATATATATATATATATATATATATATATATATATATATATATATATATATATATATATAATATATATATATATAAGTTCGGGGAGAACCGATTCGCCTCTATTTAAAAGGGCATATCTCGGCGGTAAAACAAAAGAAAAGTGAGAGGAAAGACAGAGGAAAAAGAAAGGGTGGAGGGGGACTGTCGAAGTGAAAAAAGACCAAGGATGACAAGGACTGCAGGGTCAAGTCCCATCATCCTTGGGTGCTATATATATATATATATATATATATATATATATTCGTTCCGCAAAATCCATAAACACACTGATAAGAATAAAGTTTGCTTTTAAGGGTAATTCGTGATTATGTATGTCCTACGAGTGTATTAAAGGTTTCATATTTCGTATGGTTTTAAATGGTTTTAAATGGTTTTAAATGGTTTCTTTCGATATCCAACTATATGGAAAAGTTACCATTATCACTTAAAATCCTATTGCATTTAGTAAAAGAAGACTCTCCTCTCTCTCTCTCTCTCTCTCTCTCTCTCTCTCTCTCTCTCTCTCTCTCTCTATATATATATATATATATATATATATATATATATATATATATCGATAGATAGATATGGAATGAATTTCACAATTAAACACGTGAAATGGATGAATGATGCAAACCCACAGGAAAAATGAAAAATGATTCCATGGTCTTTCATGTATTCAGAAGTACATCTCGTCAGGGAATGACGAGGTGTACTTCTGAATACACGAAAGGCCTTGAAATAATTTTTATTTTTCCCTGTGGGTTTGCATCATATATATATATTTTTTTTGTACATTTTTAGTAAATGTGAGCATTTTTTTAAATTAAAATAGGGCTTTAATATTGTAGAATATATTTTTATTACTAAATAACGCGTATCATTGCATACCGGAATTGAGTTAAACCATTTTTTAAGTTATAATAATAATAAATTGCAGTCCTTTCGCGATCCTACGTCCTAAACATAATATTATCATTAATATAAGACAGACGATAAAATGGAGCCATAATATCTGCTATTAAATTACGATTAAGCCAATTATCGGCAAAATTAATATTTCATCCTCTTTGGTGGCTCATTCCCTCCTAACAGGTTATATTCACCTATGTCTGAGGGCTCATACACCAACTAACAACATTTCCTTTCTCTTGTATTTTTGCTCCATCAAACCATAATTCATCACTGCGTTTGGCCACTACAAGTAAGCTGGACGCTTTTTTAATGTCGTCGCTATTCGCCAAGGTGTCTTGCAAGCGATGGGGCATTATGCAACATCGTCTATCATGGGTTGTTACACGATCTAATATAAAGGTTGGTGAAACTTATAAACTTGTAAATTATATAGTTAAAACTCACTATAATTGTTATATGGAGTACGTGCATGAATTTTTGTTCTCAAATAATTTTTTAAGAAATTATTTGAAGACTTTAAAATATCATTGAGTTTATATATATATATATATATATATATATATATATATATATATATATATATATATATATATATATATATATATATATATATATATATGTATATATATGTCATAAGTCAATTTCATAATGTTACAATATATGCGGAAATTACAGTATATTTTATATGTAGTTTATCTTAATATAAACTAAATATTTCTTACTTTATACTTTAAAAATAAAGAGATTATTTAAACTTTGTACCCACCACCAAAGCAACTGCACCGAAACAGTAGAAGCAAATAAATTTGCGTGTATATATATATATATATACACATACATATAAGTTACATTAGAAAAATCTCTCCCAAAATATTAAACAGCTAAAGGCTTTGCTGGAGGAGGAAGGCATAAAGATTACGAGTCCTGCATTTACACTTATCATCTCTCACAGTCCTAATATTTCCCAATTGCTATGCGTGAGAAGAATCGAGAAAGGCTCACCATGATTAATGATCTTTATCCAATCCCGCTTGTCACTGCATAAGGTGGTGCGCCAGAGAAGCGAGCTTCCTTGCTTCGCTCTAATACAGGCTGAGCAAAAGGATATTTGGATACGAGATTAGCAGCCGAGGGAAAAAGTTTGAAATGGTTTGAGAAATATATAGGCATGTAGAAATTTTAAAATTCCTTTTTCTTGTTACAAAAGTTTAGATCATATTATGAAAACACACACACACACACACACACACACACACACACACACACTTATATATATATATATATGAGTATGTTACACAGACCGTACATGGAACTCTTCTGGGAAAATATATATTTAGAAAACTTGGGTTTCATATATGTTAGTTATATAAACTCGTCGTTTCACTTGTTCATATTTTGAATTGTCATAATTTCTACTTAACTCTAAATGATATATATATATATATATATATATATATATATATATATATATATATATATATATATATATATATATATATATATATATATATATATATATATACTGAAATAAAGAGCAGAGTTTTGTTGTGTAATTTAAAACAATAAAGTTCTCCCGACATAAAAATGTAGGACTCCATTTTCTTTGAAACGGCATCCAAATAACCAAATAAACTCTGTTCTTTTTATTAGGAAGAAAAGAACATCCATTTTCACAAATAAACAGAAAAATTACCCGGATAGTTACATTGCATTTTTAAGCTTTTATACAATAGCATTAAGAAGCAAAATTTATTACAGATGTCAGTAAAGCATGTTGGTATATACAAAAAGAAAAAAATCCACGAAATTTAATTAAATTTCTTGAAACATTCTAAGGTTGGCACTATGATTTTTAGGCACATCAAATGAGGGGAAATAATGACAGTAATAACTCTACGGTTTGTTCATACCTATGCTAAATAAAGACAAAATTACAGTATGAACATTTGAGAAACTCCTATTTGTAAATGAAATGGGTAACCACATCCAATGTCTAAAATTTTTGTGATTTGAATTTTGTTAACAGCATTTCATTTCCATCATGTTTTTTTACATTTACGATATTCTCGTACGTTTTGATCAGTAAATCTATTAATTTTACGTCTTTGACTGGATTGTGGATACATCAACATAAGGAAATTGAGTTAAAATGGGCATAATTGATAAAAACAAATGAAAATTTGGTATAAATATGATATACTGTAAAAGATTAATAATCAGTTAATAGGGACAGAAACTGGCACAAAGCTCAGGCCAGACGAATGTGATTCATTGCGCTATATTTAAATTTCGCGCTATATTATTATTATTATTAACAACACTATCGGGACTATAATCCCCGACCTAAGTGTCTTCATTTTGCAAATAGGGAAACGATTTCACCTACTGAAATACGACTTGTCAAAGGTTAACATATATTAACTGTAATTCTTTTAAAATTTATTATTGTTAATATTAATTAAAATTAATTAAAATTAATTAAAGTTTATTATTTTAAAGTATCATTGCTTATAGCTACTATAATTCAAGTACATTTCAGATATGAATATTATGTTTTAATTATAAATATTATATTATGTTTTTAACAGTATATATATATATATATATATATATATATATATATATATATATATATATATATATATATATATATATATATATATATATATATATATAGTTCACAGCATTCCTTACAGATATTTTTAAAAATAATAATAATAATAATAATAAAAATAATAATAATAATAATAATAATAATAATAATACACTTAATTAAAGAACCTCCTGTATAGAATATGTAATAACACATATAAGATAGTCGCAAACAAGGTAAGATAAATCGCCTTTCCTGTTTCTGAATGATTTCTTTCCTTGTAGCCTGCCATTGCTATTCCTTGTAACGTCGGGATAAGGGCGACAAAGATGCTCAATTTCAACATATGTTTATGTCCGAATGATTTATTGTAGAAACAAAAGAAACAGGTAACCTGATTAATGTATTATGTTGGGTATGCTATTTTCTTTATTTGACTATTGAGCAGAGACATTTACTGCATACCCTGTCGTTATTATATCGACTCCCGCAGTGGGTTTTTTTCTACTCATTAACAGGTGAAAACTCGTACAAAAAAAAAGTAGAAATTTTTGCGAAGGTTTTTGAGGTTCGATTTTAGATTTACTTGAGAATATTTTTTGTCTTTGAATTGAACACAACGAGATAGAAAATAAATTTGGAAATAATTGTTATTTTTATTTTTAAATTGAAGGGTTTAATTCATGCGTTAGGATTAAATTTGTTATAGATAATTTTGTCACAAATATTAGATAATTTAGTCACAAATGTTAGATAATTTAGTCGCAAATATTAGATAATTTAGTCACAAATATTAGTCACAAATTTAGTCACAAATATTAGATAATTTAGTCGCAAATATTAGATAATTTAGTCACAAATATCAGTCACAAATTTAGTCACAAATATTGATAATTTAGTCGCAAATATTAGATAATTTAGTCACAAATATTAGTCACAAATTTAGTCACAAATATTAGATAATTTAGTCGCAAATATTAGATAATTTAGTCACAAATATTAGTCACAAATTTAGTCACAAATATTAGATAATTTAGTCGCAAATATTAGATAATTTAGTCACAAATATTAGTCACAATTTAGTCACAAATATTTAGTCACAAATATTATTTTATTATTATTATTATTATTATTATTATTATTATCATTATTATTGTACTGCTCGTGAGTAACTTATAAAGAGCTAAGTAAATCCGGTTTTTTTTTATTAAAATAATACAAACATAATAAAATATAAGTATTTAAGCAGTCTTAAAGGTTACTCCAATTAGTAAACCATTTTTAAATTATTCTCAGGCAAATTTTCAACAAATTTACAATAATGTGTTTCCAAAAATAAGCATAAATTGGGAAAAAAATAGTGACATTTACAGTTTCAAAAAATTAGCTTTGATTTTATTTTCAAAGTATACTTTAGAAAAAAATTGCCCCAATGAAATTTCGACTTATTCTCAGTTTATCGACCAAAAATCAGCATTAATATCCTATAGGAAATTTTGTAGCTTCATTCTGAATTAAGTTCTGGTATATTATATTAGATTAAATGGATAAGTTTATATTACAGAGTGATCCAAAAAGATGTTAACAAAATTTTAAAAAGTTATTTCTGGGAACACTTTTTTGGATCACCCTCTATATTAAATACATAGGTTTATGAAATTATATTATAGTCGTGATGTTTCACATATATTAAGAATATGGTAATGGACCTTTAGGCCTCATTTTAGAGGTGTTTGCTTTTGTAATACTCAATTTAGCGAAGTTTGTTAAGCAAATTTTGAATGATTTTCTTTAAATCAGAAAAAATGCAAATGTTCAAATTTCAGACTTTATTTGAACAAACTTTATTTGTGGAATCTTCTTAATAAATTAAATGAATTGAAATAGTATCTGAGTGTAGGACGAAACTGTAGCGAAAGGCACTTACCGAGTATTGTTGTATAACGGGTTGCATGGAAGATTTTACACACGTTAAATAAAAAAATATAAAACAAATTGTTTTTGGATGCCATTTTGTATTTGAAAATACACAAACAAAATAAATGATGGAAAGCAAATGCAAAGGCGGAAAAAAAACAAAAAAAAACAGTGTTAAAACTGAATGCGAAATGTTGCAGCAAACAAAAGATGACCGCAAAAGGAAATCACCTTCTGACATCAATTACGAGGGAAAGGTCGCGTCGAGTGAGCAAAATTAAGCCCAAAGAACAAACCTCAAATGACAAGTCAGTTCTTTAATTTACTTCCCTCAATTAAAAATTGGCAAAACCAATACAAAGACAAGGTTCAATAGCTTGAAGATTCTTAGATCAAAGAGATCGATAAGCGAGGAAAAAGTAAATAAGAAAAAGACGGTTCGCATAACGCGTCTGATGACTCTTTTGTGCACTGGAATAAGGGTGAAACGGGAGACAAACTGCCGTAATATGTCAGCTTGAAAGGTAGTGGCTGCATTTCAGCCGTAATGGCTTGATTTTCTCGTTGAGTCTCCTTAACAAAGTCGAGCAACGAGATAAGCAAGGAAAGATAAACTCTACATCATGATTTACGCAACCATTTAAAAGTAAAAGGCAAACAAAAAAATTAAATGCTGGCATATATTTTCTATTGAAAATACTTATTATTATACGTCCTTGTAATATTAAACTATTTTCGTGTACAGGGTGGCCCATAACTCCCAATCGGTTATAATTAAAGCAAAAATACAAAAAATCAAACAAAGTAAAAAGTTTATAATAAGTTTAGAAATATTTAATGATTATTCACAGTACAAAATATAACCATCTCGACAAATATTCTTTCCTTAGTAATCCATTACATGAGTGTGAGCTCTGCTAGATGGATTTTCGCTTATTATAACCGATTGGGACTTATGGGCCACCCTGTAAATTAACTCGCTATAACTTATATAAGTAAACAAGCTGTATAAATTTTACAGTTTTCTGTAAATGCAGTTATTAGCAAACACTGAAGATTGTGAATTTTTAAGAAAAAAAATTAAACTACAGGGTAATCCAAAAAAAATATTCCTAGAAAAAATAGCGAACATTACTTTTAGCAACACCTTTTTCGGATCACCCTACAACATATATATATATATATATATATATATATATATAATATATATATATCTATACACACACACATTATATTTTATAATGATATATTTAAAACGAAAAGGTTAAAGGTCTGTGAAAAGTACATAAAATTTTATAGTTAATGGTTACATCAACACATTATTAATTACTTTATTTAATATACTCTGCATAAAGTTCAACAATGTTTATAGTGTTTTATCCATTAATAAATTTTTTTACTTTATGCACGTAATTTTTTCGACTTTCACGCATGTCTGAAACTGTATGGCATAAATATACATACAATAGTTGTTTAACTTTAGAGAAAAATTTGATGTAATTCTATTTATTTAATAAATTGGAGAAATATTTGATGTAATTCTACTTATTCAATAAATAAGAGAAAAATTTGATGTAATTCTATTTATTTAATAAATTGGAGAAAAATGTGATGTAATTATATTTATTTAATAAATTAGAGAAAAATGTGATGTAATTCTACTTATTTAATAAATAAATTACAAGTATGAATCTAATTAATAATTAAATTAATTGAAAAGTAGAGATGTAAAATAATAAAATGCTGTCTTTTATATTTTTTATATTTATTTAAATAAATTTAAAAACTATTTAATTACTATCAGATAAAAATAATAATAATTATCGTTGACATAACATTAATTAAGTAATTAAAACAACAGATTCTAAATAAATTTCTAAATAAATTTTTACACAACTTTTTACAACATAATTAATAAAATAGTTACCCATAAAAAAAATTATTACGCTTTAATTAAAAGACACAACAATA
Source organism: Bathynomus jamesi (assembly GCA_023014485.1). Lineage (NCBI taxonomy): Eukaryota > Metazoa > Arthropoda > Malacostraca > Isopoda > Cirolanidae > Bathynomus > Bathynomus jamesi. The sequence goes on from JAJOZX010004060.1 coordinate 322,698, forward strand.
AATAATTCTGACTGAATAATAAGCAAACAACAACAGCAGCAGCAGCAGCAGCAGCAACAACAACAATAACAACAGCAACAGCAACAACAGCTAACAGTGGAGAGAAAAAAAACGGCTGTATAAAAAAGGCGTCCAGAATCCAGAAGCCGAGTGGTGTTGGTGGCTGAAGCAGAAGAAGATAAATCTGCCGTCAGAGACGAACAATGGATGTCCAAACGCAACTCACTTGCTGCGCACCCGAGCTTGAGGAAAAGGGGTGCATATATAGGGGGGGAGAGCCCTATATAGACGCTCAAGAAATGTAAAGATATTTAAAAAAAATGTAGCGTTAAATACGAGTCTAAATAATGAAAAATAAAACGCAAGTTTGTTATGTAGTACAAGTGTATATATACACACACACACACACACACACACACACGTGCGTATCTCTACATTAGCGAGGTACCAACTCTTAAGATACATATATCTAAAAATCCAATTAACCGAACCTAACCGAACCTAACCTAACCTTAGTCGGACCGAGAAGGGCTTGATAAGTGTTTGGTACACAAGTGAAAACTCGGGTGTTTTCTGTTAATTCATTAAATAGTGAGGTACTCGCTAATCTAGCCTAACCTAACTAAACCTTAACTAACCTAACTTGATCAGAACCAACATATCTTTTTCCGGAAATAAAAATATTTTTAAATTTTTTTATATAAAATGATTAATATTCCGAGGTATGAAAAGTGTTACTGGTACCTCGCAAAAAAAAAATTAACCCCACTTCATCCGTGAATTATCACACTCTACTTTCCTTATACCCAGTTGCTCACACACACACACACACACACACACACACACATTTTACTTGGTATTATTATTAGAATAATAAAACACTATCTTTATAAGCCAATAGGTAAATAGTATGAAAAACTGCATTATTATTATTATTATTAGTAGTAGTAGTAGTAGTAGTAATAGTAGTAGTAAAAGGTGAAAGTAGTGATAGATATGAATGTAAATATTCAAAAAAATTATTTAAAAAGAAACCCCTTCTCTGGTCGTGTAAATAAAAACAAGCAACGAAAGATTATTTGGATTTGAAATTTTTTTTTTATTAATAGGAAAGACATTTTTCATCCTATTTTGCCGATTCCACACTCAAAATGCATCCTTCGCTTACAACGGGAGATAAATCTGGATTCTCCAAAAAGCAATTCTCAGTAACCTACAGGATTATTTTTAGCCCTTTTTACCCGTCTTCCTTATATTCTGTTTGTTATTATTAGATCGTCTTTAGCTATTTAATAGTTTTAGGTTGAAAATGTCTATCGCCTGAAAAAAAAAAAAACCACTGTTTAGTCAAAACTTTATTTAAAGGTTTTTCATTTCAAATTACTTCCTATATATATGTTACAGGAAATCTGTGTAACTAGGAATTTCATGAAATCCCTAAACTGTTCAGGAATTTTATGTAAAATTAAGTCGTGATATTTTCGTTACTTTTAACGAAAATATCACGATTTAACCTAACCAAATGCCAAGGGCGTACAGTTGACCTAACCGGGCATTCAGTTGATTGGGCATTCAATAATTTTCCCTTAGGTTTAACGAAAATATCACGACTTAAACTTACGTGAAATCCCTAAACATTTTAGGGATTTCATGAAATCCCCAGTTACACAGATTCCCTGTAACATATACACAGAAGAAGAGAAAACTAATATATATATATATATATGTTGTGTGTGTGTGTGTGTGTGTGTGTGTGTGTGTGTGTGTGTGTCATACTGTAAACCATACTAATATTATCAAAGAATAAATAATTAGCACAAAACTGTATTTTTTAAAAAAGTGAATGAAGCTATTATTACATTTATTTTACAAATATGCCGATAATATAAATATGTCGATAAAAGTTAGGATTTCGAAGCATTTTGCGTGATAAAGAACATTAAAGAACCTCTCATACTTAAATAAAAAATAAGTATGTGCTCTATTCCTAATATAAATATACATACTTCGCGTTAAAATTTTTTAGCATCTTATGATAATAAAAACCAACTCTAATGAACAGAGCTTATTTCCACAACAGTTTCGATGCCCACTGGCATCCTCTTCGGGTGAATACAGAAAAACGAATGAACCACCCGAAGAGGATGCCAGTGGGCATCGAAACTGTTGTGGAAATAAACTCTGTCTATTAGAGTGGGTTTTTATTATCATAATTTGACCTTCACGTAGAAAAAAGTGAATTTTTTTTTGCATTTTTTAGCATCTGCTTACTGTAATAAGAATACTGTAATAATATATAATCACATTATTAATATATAAAATTCAATAGTATTGATGGAATGGTGCTTTTTTTACTTTATTTTTTCTGTACATATTTCAGTCATATTTTAGTAAGTTTTTAATAATTTTAATAAATTCGGCCAAATTCTTCGTAACACTTTTATATCCAGGTAATTCAAAAATTACAAGTATCAAAGAGAGGAAGAGAGAGAGAGAGAGAGAGAGAGAGAGAGAGAGAGAGAGAGAGAAGAGAAGAGAAGAGAGAAAGTATTTACAATTGCAAAATGGGTTCAGAGTTTTCCACTATGCAGTATGCATGGTGAGTGTGTTCTCCTTTAAATATATCAAATAATACGAGTATTTACTTCAGTAAAGTGTGAACTTGATTGCATGCACGAGTATATTTGATTAACTGTTTCTACATATGGATATTGTTGTAATTCGTAAAACAAAATGTCAGATTCAAAGTTGCGTCTGTTATTTTGTACTATCTGTTTAATATTATTTTTCCGCAGACCTTCGGTTTACTGATTTAAACGTACTTTGATTTTGAGATCTCTCAAAGTATGAACAGGATAGATTTTAGGGAAATTAAAAATCGAATTTATTCTTGAAAAAAAATTATATAGTAGACATTTGAAATTGAATTTGTCTCTATGTATTCAAACCTTATTATCTATCACACATTATCATCTTCAAACCTTATCAAACCCCATCATGTCTCTAACTTTCCACTATCTTAAGTGACGTAAAATTTCTAAAGAACATTCAGGTTTTGTCATCATGCCATAACTTTGGAAAGTCTGCATGCAATGTAAACTTCACTGATGGCTAGTTTTCTTGATTATCTAACCAATTCGCTAAGCTATTTGGAATAAACTTAAATGTTTATGTGGGTTACAGTTCTTCTGAATTAAAATCAAAGTTATCGATGTTAATTTAACAGTCCATTTATTTAAAAAAATACACTCCAAAAGTATTTAGTTATTGTAGCCCAAATTGGCGTCAAATAAACTCTGTCCCATCAAGTAGTTATGATCACTACATCCCTTGGGTGTATTCTGTCAACAGAAACCGTACGTTTCAAGAGGGAAAGTAAAAAAAGAGGCCTCGTTTTCAAAACTACCGAATTAATATATATATTGTAATGTATGTAATTTTAGCTATTCACTAATAATAACCAGTGAGAAGATCCAGAAGTTGACAAAGCGTTCAGGGCAACTAATATACGGCTCATTGTTCTAATTCCTGTATTATTACACTGCCCAACACCAATTTTGCTGATTTAATTCTAACACCTGTTTTTAGGTAACTTTGGTGTGCTGATTTCAAAAATCACCTTAGTTTTTGCCTATCACGTCAGGTTTTCGAGCAATCAAATACGGAGATATCGCATTTTGGCAGGGTTATGCCCAATTTTTTTTCTTTTCAAAAAATAAGTTTTTACATACTCAGAATCAGCATGGAAAAGTAAACAATTGTGCAGGGAGTGAACTTTAATATACAATGGTAATATTGACACATAAAGTGATTAAAAGTGTTTAAATAAGCAAAAAATGAATCCATGATCATGACGTCACGCTCACACCTGGGAAATCACAGATACCCAAGATTTTAATATGTTGTACATGACTTTAGATTTTAATGCACAGATTTGCGTTTCCACAGATAAAATTTAACAGCAAAACAGCTGTTAACAGGTCTCAAAAATCATCAATTCTGATAAGTGCCCTTCATGGATCACCCAAAATAGGCATATTGCATTGCACATTGCACGAAAACCTGATGTGATGGACAAAATCTAAGGTGATTTTTGAAATCAGCACATCAATATTATCCAGAAACAGGTCTTAGAATTAAATCACCAGCAAAACATTTTTTTTTGTTGGGCAGTGTTATTATCAGCATCATAGGGATTCAGACTTGCGTAATGATAGGGAAACGGTGTTATACCCACTGAGTTACTGACGCTCGCTAAACTATTCCCTTGGTCGAAGCTTATTTGAGACCACTTTGGATTAAAATAATTAATGAGTTTTTAGAGTATACGTTTCAAAAATGTTTCCAGGTTTCTTTCTTTGTGCGTATCTCTAATGTATATCTTGTTTTTCCTGTTTTTCATTTAGTTTTCAAGCATTCTGAGATACATTCAAATGTTTCATGCGAAACTTTTTATATATTTTATACGTTTCATGTAGCGTAACACAATAAAGCTTAAAAAAGCTTTTCCAAAATTTGTTATTTCCTATATTATTAAAAGGTCTCTAAATGAGTAAATGAATTAATGGTTATAAACCTTCAGTGACTGCACTAATATCACATACACAACACGTATTCCAAATATATATTCGAAATATCGGCGCAGCCTCAAGGCCAAATTTGGTTGAGGGGAAGAACGATGAAGCAAATAGAGTGAACTGACCTATAAAATAACAAATAACAAATAACATAACAAATATCAACAAAAACATTTCGAGCAAAAGACATTAACAATAAGACCATCCAGTCGACAAGAATTATATCAATGACTGAATCGAGTAAATTATCGTATTAATCGTTTATTAATAGAATGGTGCGAGGACATAGTGTATATCGTGATTTTCAGCTCGAAAGGACTCATGATCCAAATATAAATTGAAAGAGGATACGGAGACACATCTCTCCGTTTTCCTCTTTCGTAATATTTCTCTTTTCTATCAACAAATCGTGGCTCTCCGTTGGGACGGAGCGAGGCCGGGAGAGGGTGAGTGATGAATGGTCTCTTCCGCTCTCACTCCGCTAGAGCTTTCCCATTTTTTGCGAGTTTTATCTATTCCGTGGATTTCTCAAACCCAAAAAAGTATGCGAAAGATTAATACATACACTTATATATATATATATATAGATATATATATATATATAAAACCCCTCCGAAATGCATTTTTTGTTTATATTATGTACAATAATCGGTGTGCGGATGAAATCGCTGAAAAGAATATATATATATATGTAAGCATATATTTCTATATAGTTCATCTGCAGTTCATCACGACTGCAGAAAATATAAATGACTGATCTGTCCACAAAAAGAAAGATTAAGTATATATATATACAAATTAATAGTAGTCTGCATACATGCATGCGTCTCTCTCTCTCTCTCTCTCTCTCTCTCTCTCTCTCTCTCTATATATATATATATATATATATATATATATATACACTTTAACTTTAAAAAGAACCTTTTGTGAAACTTCGCAGGAGAAGAAAGATGAGCCCCCGATACCTTTATGCCGAAAATCTTCGTAACACTTTCTTACAAATCACACTCAGGTTGCTCTATACAAGTGTGTGTGTAGTCTGTGTGTGTGTGTGTACGTGTATGTGTGTGTGTGTGTGTATGTATGTGTGTGTGTTTATGTGGTAACACGAATTGAATATATCATCAACACTTTTAGCCAAATTGTTAATAATTTATGTAACAAATGATAACAGAGCGCAATACAGAAATAATAAAATGTTAGAAAAAGATATATGTAACAAAATTTTGGCAGTTAAATTGCAAAAAACATCACTTTGTTTATTTTCACTTTGTTTATTTCCACTTTTTCCAGTGGGCATCGAAACTGTTGTGGAAATAAACTCTGTCTATTAGAGTGGGTTTTTATTAACCTACAGTAAAGCTTAAGTGCCAAATTAAATGAAACGTAACTATTAAAAATTCAATTAATGTTCTATTCTAAAATTATTTTAATATTGTCCAATTTAATAATGTATTTTTAAAATTTTTAATAATAACTTTTTTTTCTATTTTAATTTGAATAAATTTTTTTTTCCCTTTTAATGATTTTTCAGTAGATCGTGTATAGTCTTTATAAAAATATACAAAATTAAGTAAACCAAATATTTGCTATTTTCAGTTAAATACAAGTATTTTGTTTTACATTTTCCGTTAAATCATGATTTTTATGACGTATACAACCCAAGCAGTCATAGATAATACGAATAATTTAATTGTACTTAATTGACAAGCCTCAAACCGCTAAATTACACGTTAATCATTTGTTATATCATTTCGATTCATCATCGGGCCACGTGTGGCCTGATGTAAATACTGATGTAAATTTCGAAAAAATGTAAAGTTTGAGAAACTTCGCCATTTTCTATTCGCAAAAATATAAAATTATTCAGTAAATATACGAAGAAAAGAAACTTACACAAAGTTACGCAATTAAAAACTCATCAACCAATGAGAGGAGAGGAACTTATAAGCGTCCCTACGATTGGTGTCTCTTTTGACGGGTGTGATGGATTTGGGGGCGCCCTTTCGGGGCGGAGAAAATGCACGAAAATAAGGAAAACTCGACCCACTAATAGCGAGTGAGGGTCGATCAAAGCTTCATGCGAGGAATATAAATAAAAAGCATACTAATTAATACGTTGAGCCAGAATGTGTGATTTTTTTTGAGTGTGTGTAAGTTGTATATAAAAATAGAGATAAATACAAAGCATGATAATATATTGATTGATTTAGAATGTGTTACTTTTTTTGGTTGATTGATGAGCGTTCACTGTTTCTTATTATTATTATTATTATTATTATTATTATTATTATTACTGAAAGTTATTGTTGGCGTTACTTCTGTATTAATGCGTGTTTGGTTCATTTATTTGCTTTTGCATACGGATAAGAACTGTTTTAATAAAACCATACTTATTACTAATATTATCGGTAATAAATATGAAGTTTTCCGTCAGGATTTTTTAAATCTACTGTACACCGATGTTTAGGAAGTAACAAATGATTTTTGTCCTTAAAAAATATTAGCAAGAGAAAATGCCGTTTACACAAAATCTATAAGGAATATCGATTTTTACGAAAACAAACCTAAACTATACTCAACATAGGACTTATTTTTTAAAATTTTATTAAATTATTATCAGTATTTACAGTAAATGAAAAGAAATTTATAACCACTGTGCACGCACTACAAATTATACTTTCATCAATAATTTCATCAATATTTCTGATCTTGAAAATATAATTTTTTGTATTTAAAGTAAAATTAGAATTTAACAAACTCTTGTGTATTAATTTTTTCTTTCTACATATTTTGTGGGCTACCCCATAGCCACGGCGTACCACCGCTTCCTGCTAGATCAGAGGGGGTAAGCAACGTTGAGTATGTTCAGTAGTTGAATAGATGACCTTCCTTGGCTTTCAGATGATGTAGCGACCCCCGGTTCGGATTCCATGTAAAATGTCCTCTCCGTTACGAAGGAAGTTAAACAAAAACACATTATTTTTGTATATTTTTCACCCATACTTCTGACTTTTTATTATTATATATATATATATTTTAGTGGTGGACTGGATATCCGCATCCGCATCCGCATCCGCACTTCTGACTGCGGATGTTATGCGGATATTACCTCTAATAAATTATGCAATTTACAATTAAATTAGCTTATAAAGTAGTTTATAAGGCCCAGTCATGCACATTTCATGTAAAGTATTAATTATATTATTAATGAACAAACAAATATATGAACCTCAAAATATAAATAGCTGGTAACATAGAAAATTGAATGAAACTTGTTTCATTGAATTTTCTGAGGGTGAAACTCTTGAGAAAGTTATTATTTTTATCATAATGAAAACATTAATATTAATTTTAATTCTTATGCATTGCCTCCCATAACAGTAATGTTACGAATTTTGAAAAATTATGTCATATATTCATAATTCTATATTATATTGATAGATTAACTAAATATCCGCATCTGCGGATATTGAAATTAAAGATCCGCATCCGCGGATGTTGAAAAACTGACATCCGGTCCACCATATATATATATATATATATATATAATATGCACTAGAATCACAAAATAACACGTGACCTTATTAATAAGCAAACAACCACAAGGAAAAGGAAACACAAAGTCCGAGCGCTTTCGTGATATATTCACATTATCTGTTCCTCCTTGATAATGTGAATATATCACGAAAGCGCTCGGACTTTGTGGTTCCTTTTCCTTGTGGTTGTTTGCTTATATATATATATATATATATATATATAGGGTGACGCAAAAGTCGCGCATCATAGGAATTTTCAGTGTTGATTATAAGAATTTAAATTCTGTACCGATCATCGATTTGTTGTACCTGGTATTCCATACATTAAAACCAAGCTATATCCTCTCGTCCATTGTTTGATCGACGGCAAACGGTGTTACGACATTGGGCACGACATATCCCGACTAAAGGATGCCAAAAGAAGAAAACCACTTGTTAATCATTTAAAAGTTTTACAATAGACAAAATAGTTAAGTTCAGCAAGACGATATCACTGTTTTTTGACGCATCGACGACATTTACAAGATAAAAATGGTCGGATCACCTGAAGATCCGTCACCCCAGCTTTTTTCAGTTAGCTTTATAAGGCTAACTAACGAAAATATCACGATCTAACCTAACCAATCGTTAGGTCACCTGTACGCCCTTGACGATTGGTTAGGTTAGGTCGTGATATTTTCGTTAGTTAGCCTTATAAAGCTACCTAACGAAAATATAACGATCTAACCTAACCAATCGTTAGGTCACCTGTACGCCCTTGACGATTGGTTAGGTTAGGTCGTGATATTTTCGTTAGTTAGCCTTATAAAGCTAACTAAAAAAGGCTGGAGTGACGGATCTTCAGGTGATCCCAATATTATATATGCCTTTAAATTCTGATAATATATAGAGCTGAATAATCATAGTGTGTATATGCAAAATAAAAATATAATTTATGAGATAGGATTTTAATTTGTTTGAATTAAGCTTTCAAGGTTTTCACAAATTTTGTACAAACTATATTTCAACAATTCGCAAATTTTCTAATTAAAATAGGATATGGAATATATATACACACACACACACACACACACACAAACATATATACAGGGCGTTCGGAAAGTCACTGTGCACTTATATTTATTTAATAGCATACAATAGTATAACATTGCATATATGATAGAGGTTATGGATGGGACCATCAGAACTTATAAAAGGTGTTGAAAGTGATGTCCTTTAACAGCAATACAGGCCTGGACCCGTCTTATTTTATTTTGAAACACCTTTGTCAGTTCTTCTTTTGAAAGCTAGAGACCTCTGTATTCCGGATTGGTCGAAAGATAGTGACATCATCATAGACACGTCATAAAAGATAGTGACATGAAATGGGCGGAGCTCTATCATATATATATATATATATATATATATTATATATATATATATATATATATATATAAGCATACAGGCTATGTGGCGTCGGCCTCTGAAGTCATATATATATATATATATATATATATATATATACACACACTGTGTATATATCAAAACCTACGGTAAAATTATTGAATGCCCGGTTAGGTTAATTGAATGCCCGGTTAGGTCAACTGTACGCCCTTGACGATTGGTTTGGTTAAGTCGTGATATTTTCGTTAAAACTAACGAAAATATCACAACTTAACCTAACCAATCGTCATAGGCGTACAATTAACCTAACCGGGCATTCACTTAATCTAATCGGGCATTCAGTTGACCTAACTGGGCATTCAATTAACCTAACCGTGCATATATATATATATATACTCCAACCGAAAAATTCTCGTGGACCATTGATGATATCAGAAACCTAATAAAGGCCATAAACTCTCCATCCCCCAATATAATGATCTGCGGAGACTTTAACTTCTCATTTATAAAATGCAAAAAGGTGGATAGGAATATATACTGTATACACCAGGACAAGGGGGCACAAGAGAAGACCAGGAGCAAGCAAAAATGTTGATGGCTCTCACAAATGAGTTTATACTGACACAGGAGATAACAGAAAATACTTGATTGCTGATATAAAAATAACCCGAACCATTATCTCAGACCAGAACTTAATCGAGATATCAACAATATGACAACATTAAAAGACAGTACACATATTGAGGAAAGAAGCGAATTTGGAGCCTTTAACTTTAACTCCAAGACTATAAATTGGGAAACAATCAGATCGCACATGGCCCAATAGAATGGAGAACAGTTTTAGAGAATAAAACAACTGAAGAAATGTTAACAACCTTGGAAGAAAAGACGCTGAAAATTTTAGAAAAATATGCTCCGAAATCACAGCCAAAAGGAAAGAGGAGCTGGCTAGAGAGGCAAAAGAGAATATTCCACAAAAGGAAGAGAATGGAGGCGAAGTTAGCCAACTGCGGAGATAATGAGAGGAAAGTAATACAAGAAAAACTGGAGGGTATCGATAAGGAAATACAAATCCTGATAAAGGACCAGAGAGAGAGGGAAGAGGAAAAGGCGGTAGAAGCAATAAAGGAAAATCCAAAAAACTTCTATAGCTATGCGAAAAGGAAAACAAAAACGCGCGCCGCTATTGGGCCCTCAAGGAAGAGAAATAATGAACTAACCGACGATCTAAAAGAAACATCTGAAACATTGAGAGCCCAGTATGAATCAGTTTTCAGTACCCCAAAAAGTGACAAAACGATACCTGACATAGATGCATTCTTTGAAGAGACATTGCAAGGAGAGTGTTTAACAACTTTGATTTTACCCCAGAAGATGTAGCAAGAGGTATAGGACCAATGAAACCACATTCAGCTGCAGGTCCGGACAATTGGAATGCAGTATTAATTAAAAACTGTAAAAATGAAATAGTTACACCTTTATACTGGATATGGAAAAGATCCCTAAACACTGGGGAAATACCGAGCATCTTGAAAAGAGCAAACATTGTCCCTATATATAAAGGAGGGGAGAGATCTCAAGCAAAGAACTATAGACCAGCGTCATTGACGTCCTACCTCACCAAAGTATTTGAAAGAAAAGTTAGATAGAAAATTTACGATTTCTTGGAGACGCTGGAAAGATTCAACGAAAATCAGCACGGATTCCAATCAGGTAGATCATGCCTATCACAACTAATAGAGCACTACAACAACATCCTAGATGCACTGGAAGGCAATGACAACTACGATGTCATATACACGGATTTTTCTAAGCTTTCGACAAATGTGATCATGGTATAATAGCACATAAAATGAAATATATGGGAATAACAGGCAAAGTGGGAAAATGGATCTACAACTTCCTCAGAGAACGTCTACAGGTCGTCAAAATTCAAGGTATACTATTATCAGAATCGGAAGTACGCAGCTCAGTACCACAAGGTACAGTACTGGCCCCACTCCTGTTCATTATCATACTAACAGACATAGCCAGCGGAGTAAACAGCAAGAGTATAGTAACATCCTTTGCAGACGATACAAAGATCAGCAGAAAAATCAGCGATGTAAATGAAGTGGAGGGTTTGCAGAAGGACACGAACAACATATACAAATGGTCAGAAGACAAAAACGTGACATTTAACACCGAGAAATTTCAGCTCTTGAGATATGGTAGAAATGAGGTACTTAAACAGGCTGCATGTTATGCTCCAGATAGACAGGAAATTCAGAGAAGCACGAAAGCGATCGATCTAGGAATAATAATGACCGATGAAGCGAAATTCGAAACACGAAAGACTAAGTAAACTAAATCTGTACTCCCTGGAAAGAAGAAAAGAGAGGTACACCATAATCTACATATGGAAAATAATCGAAAAACTGGTGCCAAACCTCAAACTAAACCCAATTACCATTCAAACAACAGTGGAAAATAGGAAAGGCAGGATGTGTAGTGTTCCCAAATTAAAGGCCCGACAAGGGACTTCTTCAACACTGAGGGAAAATAGCTTGGTTGTCAGGGGGCCAAGACTTTTTAACCAGCTTCCAAAGGACCTCAGAAACGTTACAGGGTTCAAAGTTGAAGTCTTCAAGAGAAGACTAGATGCCTGGCTCAGGACGGTACCAGATGAGCCGGGTGTACCTGGCCTATGTATGGTAGAGAGAGAGAGAGAGAGCAAGAAAGCAACTCGTTCCTCAATCAAGCCAGACCTAGAGGCGGGGTCACCAGCTTGACCTTCGTGTGAAGAGAGACCATCGCACGGAACAGCAACGAGGTTAACGAGGTATACAGGGGCGTAGTCAGAATTTCTTTTCGGGAGGGGCTAATACAGTATATATATATAATATATATAATATATATATAGGGTGGCGCAAAAGTCGCGCATCATAGGAATTTTCAGTGTTGACTATAATATATTATTTTTTTTCTTTTAGGTAGGGGATGGTTGCGAAATTAACAATTGACGAGAAGGTGAGCTTGGTTTTAATGTATGGAATACAAATCGATGAATCGGTACAGAATTTAAATTCTGTACCGATTCATCGATTTGTTGTACTTGGTATTCCATACATTAAAACCAAGCTCACCCTCTCGTCTATATATATATACTGTGTATATATAGCGTTCAACTTCCACCCGGACAACGCCGGGGTCGCTCCGCTAGTATTTCATACTGCAAAAATAGATATATTTTTACATAATTAACTGTAATACAAGAAAATGTAGTGGACACGATCTTAAGATAAAACATTAGTGCAATTACAATAGGCTAGGTATTGCTGTCGTTAATAGAGTTATAAGAAATTTAGTTACATTAAATGTACAGACAAAATGGTGCCAGGTAATGTTACTATAAGTTGGGTTAAAATTTGTTTAAATTACATTATAATTTTGTTTCTAATTAAATACTTATAATTATAAATGATTCTATATCAAACATTTAATAGTTACTAGTAACTTTAATTTAGTATTACAAGGAAATAAACAAAATATATGGATAAAGGGAAGAGTTCAAATTAAGAATATTCCGAGTTCTTGGTCTAGTTTGTGTAGAACAAGCCTGAAATGATATTAATGAGTTTGTGATTGGAATGGGTGCATTTGTGTTGCCTTAGGGGGGAAACACAAACTTCCGCCGCATTTTACTCCTGATGGCCATACACCCGAGCCTGTAAAACTATGAATGTCTATAATATAACTAACGACCCAAGCAAGGAAATGACTGTGGATTAGACTGTTCAATGAATTATGAAAACTCAAAGCATTGTCCTTCAGTGCTGATGAGCAACATATGGAAGCCTCTTCAGTACGTTGACCGTTTTTATATATCATACTTGGCAATGATGCTGCGAGCTGGTAGTGCCCCAAATGGGTGTATGGGCACGGTGATACTTTGAAAAAAATGAAACTTTTTTCTATCTATAACTTAATCCAGAATATTTATGACTTAATCTTGAGAGAGAGAGAGAGAGAGAGAGAGAGAGAGAGAGAGAGAGAGAGAGAGAGAGAGTTACAAGGAGTTACAAGGAAAAGAAGTACCTCAAAAGGCCTTGCGGCCCATACCGAGGAGGTACCAATGGCAACGGGTGCCAGGGAAAATTTTGTAAAGTTTATTTTTCTTTCAACTATCCTAGCAGTAGTAGAAAACTGGATAGAAAAGTAGAAGGCTCTCTCCCCACCCTCCGCTCCCTCCCTGCCAGAGGCAGGTACGGAAAAAGGTTGAAGAAAATACCTTGACCCTGGAAAAGTAGCCAAGGAAATTTTACAGGAAAGTGGAGAATATATAAATAGCTCTATATTTAGCTTGCTCACAGAGACACCGTGCAAGCGATCTCCTGCAGAGTTTTCTTATGTTTTAGTCTTAAACTATGAGAGTATTCAGTACTTTGTCTAGCCTATTTTTAAACACATTTACACTTTGACTGGAAACAACCTCTGAGGGAAGTTGGTTCCAGATATTACCTATTTTATAGGAAAAGAAATTTCCGCAGACTGAGGTCCTAAATGTCTTTACACACTCAAATAGTGTGCAAGATTTCGTCTACCCTTTTCTTGAACTGATCCACAGAGGAACTGTTCACAACTTCCGAAGGTAACCTGTTCCATGTGTCACAGATCTTATACGTAAAGTAATTCCCACTCACACTAGTCCGAAACCGTTTCGAATCCAACTTCCAACCATTGTTGCGAGTTGGGTTATCATTTAAACTAAACATACTTCTAAAATCGACATCGTTGAACCCGCGTAAGAGCTTGAAAACCTCGATCAGTTGACCGCGCAGCCTCCGAGTTTCAAGCGAAAACAAGTTCAGGGCGCGTAACCGTCGATTGTAGCCCATATGCCTAACGGAAGGGATTAACTTTGTGGCCCTCGCCTGCACTCGCTCCAGCCTCTCAATATCTTTCCTGAGGGTGGGCGACCAGAACTGCACAGCATACTCCAGGTGCGGCCGAACAAGGGAATTGTAAGTGAGAGCACAATCTCCTTGTTCCGAAACTGAAATTGCCTCCTGATATAACCCAATAGTTTCTGGGCTTTCTTTTCCACCTCTACACACTGTTTCGTAAACTTAAGATCGCTGCTAATTAGCACACCCAAGTCCTTTTCTAAATCAGTCACCTCAATATTACTACCCAACATCGAGTAGTCCGACTTGGGATTGGCGTAGCCAATGTGCATCACTTTGCATTTACCCAAGTTAAACGGCATTTGCCATTTTTCGGACCACTCTCCTATCCTACCTAGGTCCGCACGCAGTTCCTCGATCGCTTCGGGCGTCCCAACATTGGCCCCAAGCTTGGTGTCATCAGCGAATTTGGCGATCCGACTGACGATGCCACCGTCGATATCATTTATGTAAATGATAAACAACAGCGGCCCCAAAACGGAACCCTGAGGAACCCCACTAGTGACCGAGGCCCAACCCGAACTAGCCCCTTTAATTACCACCCTCTGCCGCCTATTCCTCAGCCAGTTTTCAATCCACCTACCTATTTCCCCACCGATACCCAGCGCGCGCACTTTCGCCATTAGCCGGCGGTGAGGTACCTTATCAAAGGCTTTCTGAAAGTCGAGATAAAGTATATCAATCGCCCTACTCTTATCGTACTCACTCAACATGACGTGGAAAAACTCGAGCAAGTTGGTGAGACACGACCTATGCCGTCTAAACCCATGTTGGGAGTCCCAAGCAGCTTGTAGGAATCCAAATGGTCAACGATCCTATCAGCTATTATCCCTTCTAATAATTTACCTACAACTGAAGTGAGACTAATGGGACGATAGTTCCCTGGACTTTTGTGATCCCCTTTCTTAAAGATAGGGGTCACGTTGGCTTCCCTCCAGTCACCAGGCACCTGGCCCATCTCCAACGATTTGTTGAAGACTGTAGCCAGGTGGGGAGCCACCTGGTCGCGCACTTCTCGCAACACTCTGGGGAGAAACTGGTCTGGCCCAGGAGCCTTAAACGCGCTCAGTTTGTCTATTCTATCGGCAACGACTGTCGCGGTACATCTAACACTATCCAGGCCAACACCTTCGTGCCTCACGCCTGGCTCGGGGATGACGCGGGTATCCTCCCTGGTGAACACTCCCGCAAAGTACTCATTAAGCACATTAGCGATGTCTGCGTCGGAGGTCCGCAGAACGCCGCTTCCATCCTTTAACGGACCTATCATGCTTCTAATGGGCTTTCTACTATTAACATAACTGAAGAATTCCTTAGGGTTCCCCTTGCAGAGGCTTGCCACCCGTAGTTCTTCGTTACGTTTCGCTAGCCTAACCTTCGCCTTCACTTCCCTACACAGTCGGACATACGCTTCAGTGTTCTCGTGGGAACGATTGGCCTTCGCCCTCCTATACGCTACTTTCCTATTTCGGATAGCCGAAGCGATGTCACGATTGAACCACTTAGGCTGCGTTGAAGCAGGGGTGACCGGTTTTGAAGGTATGGCAGCAGACTGCAGCACCATAAACTCGTCCCGGAATGCACTCCACACTCCCTCAACATCGCCGCCAACCTGCACAACCAAAACAACACCAGAGGCGCCAACATAGCCACACAACTAAACAGCCTCTTCATTCTTAACAATACAGAAGAACATACACACATACCACATCAAGCAGGATACTCAAACTCCTCCCCAGACATAACGTTCTGTTCCCCCTCACTAGCAACACATACACAATGGAGAACAGAAAAACAACTGTCATCAGACCACCTACCCATCATCATTACAACACATTCTACACTCTGCCCCAACAGCCTTAGGCACACTTACAGAAATTACAAGAAAGCTGATTGGGAACAGTTCAAAATACAGACTGAGGAACAATTCACCACATTAAACAGC
This sequence comes from Bathynomus jamesi, assembly GCA_023014485.1. NCBI lineage: Eukaryota > Metazoa > Arthropoda > Malacostraca > Isopoda > Cirolanidae > Bathynomus > Bathynomus jamesi. The sequence goes on from JAJOZX010004060.1 coordinate 339,088, forward strand.
ACACCCATCATAAACATCGATACAACACTCAAGACATTTAATCAGATTATCAATAATGCAAACAAATACATACCCAAGGGCAACATTAGGAAATACAACCCAAATTACACTAGAGAAATAGCCCACCTCATAAGGCAACGTAACAACCTCAAATATAACACACAAACACCACACACAGAAGCCATAAAACAGCAGATACAACAGCTCAACACAGAAATAAACAACAAACTCAAAGAAAAACAAACAGAAACATTCAGGGAATTCATAACAACACTAAACCACTCCACAGATACATACAGGCTATACAAGACTATAAACAGCATTACCCACTCTAACAGCGGCATTCACACCTCACACGCGGCTATCTGTCGCAGCCAAAATAATATCCCAACATACACACAACAAGCTAACATTCTAGTTAATCACTACGCAAAGATAAGTCACTTAAACAGAGACAACAACCAGAAACATGCAGACAGACAAACAGCCAGACACAAGAAAACCTACAGACTCGACATGACCATTACACCCTTCAATACAGACCAGACCACCAAGATCATCAAAAACATTAAGAATTCGAAGGCTACTGGACCAGACAACATATCTAACATACACCTTAAACACTTGGGCCCACAAGGAATATTAGCTCTCACAAATATCAGCACATATTCATACCAACACTGTATTATTCCTGACATATGGAAACAAGGTAAAATTATTACACTACTCAAACCAAACAAAAATCCAACAGAACCAGCTTCCTATAGACCCATTACTTTACTATGCACACCTTCCAAAGTAACAGAAAGACTAATCTTACAAATCACCAACCCACACATACCACTATCGCCTACTCAACATGGATTCAGACCTCACCACTCAACCACGACATTACTCACTAACCTCACGCAGCACATCATGGATGGCATCAACTCCAGAAGACCAGCTCAACGTACACTATTAGCAACAATAGACATTAGTAAAGCATTTGATGCTATCCCACGCTTCCCTCTCATAAACAAAATACTCAACACAAACATGCACAATAACACCAAAAGGTGGCTGAGCAACTATCTCTCAGGAAGATACTCACATGTCACATTTAATGGCAAGTCATCCAAAAACAAGCTTTTTCCGAACGGGGTCCCTCAAGGCTCTGTTCTCTCACCAACACTCTTCAACTTATACATGCATGACATTCCAACACCCATAGATAACAAGCTTACCTTATCATCATATGCAGATGATATCACTCTAACATCCACCCACAACAACATCGACACCGCTACAAATAACCTACAAACATACATAAACAGTATACAAGACTGGCTCACACACAATAGACTCAAAGTAGCGCCCACAAAATCAACCATCACCTTGCTTACAAGCAACACAAAAGAACACCAGGTAATTCCACAGCTTACACTAAACAACATCAACATTCCACACACTCACAGAACCAAAATACTTGGTGTCACATACAACACATCATTATCTTTTGCAAACCACATTCAGGACATTAAAACCAAATGTACGTCAAGACTTAACACGCTTAGGGTACTAACAGGCACAAACTTTGGACACCAGCAGGAAACAACATCACTCATATACAAACAATATATTCGCTCAGTTATGGACTATGCTAGCCCATGCTGGGCACCCATTATCTCAAACACACACATAAACACCTTACAAACAATACAAAACAACACACTTCGTATCATTACAGGATGCACTCAAACAACACCAATAGAACACCTGCACACAGAAACAAAAATACTAAAAGTTAGGGAACATTTAGACATGAGGGGAACACAATTCATGGCAGCAGCGACAACTAACCCACAACACCCTTGCCACTACATGTACAATCATGCACCAACACCTCGCACCATTAAGGTAACACCAGAGAGATATTATAACGAAATACTCCATTCCATACCACGCCCCACAGACATCACACAGTACAGAAAACACATACACACACATCTAACCCACAAAGCACTGACACGACTCGGTCCGAATGCGGTCCTTGGTACGAAGCCGCCACCCATTAACAGGTTAGAGATCAGCCTGAGCAGATCGGATCGAGTTAACTTAGCACGATTCCGATGTGGACATCACCCAAACTTACGGACATATAAACACAGACTAGACAACTCCATAGACGACACCTGCCACCTGTGCCAAGACACACCACAAACAATTGAACACATTATGACGGACTGTACCGCTCTAGCACAACAACGAACACAACACAACATCACTAGTGCGCTGAACCTCTGGTCCACTCCGGAGAGGGCGATCGGTTACCTGCGTGCCGCCGGCTTGCTCGATCAGGGTGGGCTGATCGGCTAAACAACAACAACAACAACCTCTAACCCCATCTCTCCTACGCTATCCCTGAGGCTAACAAAGTTCGCCCGCCGGAGATCGAGCTTACTGCCTCTCGAGTTACTACGCTTCACCCGAGGGACGCACACGCGGAACCTAATAAGACCGTGATCACTCCCGCCCAATGATTCGTCAACGGTGAGGCCAGTGACGAGGTTGTCTTCGGTCGTGAATACTAAGTCTAGAACGCTTTCGCCTCGTGTAGGCTCGTTGACCCACTGAGTGAGGAAGTTCTCATCAGCAAAGTCAACTAGCCTCCTCCCTTCAGCATCGGCTGTCCTGTTTTCCCACTTTATGCCGCGACAGTTGAAGTCTCCTAAAACTACACACACCCTATCCCCTAGCAGGCTACTGAGTTCGGTGTACAGGGCTGTATCCTCCTCGAGGAGGAGATGCGGAGGTCTGTACACCAAGATTAACCTATAGTTCGTCCCTCCCACGTTCAGATCGACGCCAAGCAGCTCCCGTTCCGACCGGAACTGGCAGTCAACCGGACTCAACGTGTCTCTGACGTATATTAGTACCCCACCTCCCTCCCCACGGGTGCGGTCTTTGCGAAACATTCTATACCCGGGAATTTCGAACTCCCCAACGTAGTCCCTACGATCAGTATGAATCCAGGACTCGGTGATAGCAACGATATCCTGGTATTCTGATGCTAAGAGCGCCCGTAGCTCGCAAGAGAGAGAGAGAGAGAGAGAGAGAGAGAGAGAGAGAGAGAGAGAGAGAGAGAGAGAGAGAGAGAGATATGATGATGATGATAAGGATGATATACAACTGTGTATAACATTTATATATATAAATATTCAAATTCACTGAAAATGAGCTACATATACTCACAAACCCAAATGTATTACGAAGATATACGTGAATAAAGGAACTCAATTTAGAACCATACGAGCGAGTACAGAAGGTTGACAAAAGTAAATAGATGCTACGATGATTGCCCTCGAGAACAAGTAGCAATACTCATGAATGAAGTGCCAGAACGTGTGTCAGATCAGTGGTTCTCAACCTTCTTTTCACTTGGTCACACCCCCGGTTAAGAACCCCTGCTTTACGGTTTAGAGTTTAGTTGTTAGCATTAGTTACATTACCTTGGCACACCGCTGATATCGGTCACACTATACTTTTTGATCACGGTGTCTGGTCACGGCACATTTTCTGATCACACTAAAAAGTGACGTTGGTCACACTGGTGTGCCCAAGGCAACCGGTTGAGAATAACTGGTAATGCAAAGGTGAAAGCAACACGATTCTAAATATATTGATTTCAATAAATCTGTTATTATTTAATGACTTTTATCATCAAACTAAAAACAAACACACACACACACATATATATATATATATATATATATATGAAAATTATTTCACGAAAGTAACACGTGAAAAATATTTATGATGAATAAAACCACGAAGGAAAGGAAACACAGAATGGTGCTCAAGCGCTTTCGTCTAATGACATCCTCAGGAACACTGAAGTACAAAAAGAGTTACAGCCTATATATAGGTTACAGAAAAAAAAATATATATATATATACTATAAACGGAGAAACAAAATTAAAGGATTGTGGGAGGGGCACACAAATTTATAAGGAAAAACTATCGATTTTTAGCACAAGATTAAATGAATTGTCTCCAACCAATGTTATGGATAAAAAAAAAAAAAGTATATACAAATTTTATAATGGAAATCTGCCCGGGTTTTAGCACTCTGCTCTTTTTGTATATAAAAATTGAAAAATTATCGATTTTTAGCACAAGATTAAGTGAATTGTTTCCAACCAATGTTAAAAAAAAAAATTAAAAAAAAATATATATATACAAATTTATACTGGAAATCTGCCCGGGTTTTAGCATATAAAAATTGAAAAATAAAAGTTATTAGGGTGGCATACAAGTTTACCATTTGTCAGAGTTATCCCACTGTATTGATTGGAATAATGCTTCAGTTTTATTTCACTCTAGCAACATTGTTAATAGAAATATTCTTGAGTCTGCCATTATCCAACTTACAAATAACTTCAACATAAGCAAAGGTCTTTTTCAACTCGATCCTGTTGTTTTGAATTCCTTCAGAACAGATTTAGATAAGAAGGGTAGAACGCTAAATCTTTGGTAAACTTGTATGCCACCCTAATAACTTTTATTTTTCAATTTTTATATACAAAAAGGGCAGAGTGGTAAAACCCGGGCAGATTTGTTATAATGTTATAATGTTTCAGACCAACAAAGACCCTAGGATCCACTCATGGCTGGTCTACCTAACTGTGTTCGTAATCGTGTATTGTGTATGTCCTCCGTGGTGGCGGAGGGGACCTACAATTTTACGTGGGTTCCGAACCACAAGAACCTAAGAAATTTATGTAAAAACTGCCGTAAATTGGCAACAACCAATTTTTACGAAACTAAATATTTATCAATTTAAAACTAATTAATTTGTATATATATATATTTTTTTTATCTATAACATTGGTTGGAAACAATTCATTTAATCTTGTGCTAAAAATCGAGAGTTTTTCCTTATAAATTTGAGTGCCCCTCCCACAATCCTTTAATTTTGTTTCTCCGTTTATTGTATATATATATTTTTTTTTCTGTAACCTATATATAGGCTGTAACTCTTTATGTACTTCAGTGTTCCTGAGAATATCATTAGACGAAAGCGCTTGAGCACCATTCTGTGTTTCCTTTCCTTCGTGGTTTTATTCATTATATATATATATATATATATATATATATATATATATGAAAACATTTAATCCGAACACTTTATATATTCTTTATACTTTTTGCATTAATTGCTTCGCAAAAACATACGAAATTTGTTATAAATAAAGAACAAATTACAGCAAACAAAAGACAATTTTCCAGCTGAATGTTCTCCATCAGAAAGTATAATCATCGTTGGTCCATTGCTCAATTTATCATTTCCGTGAGGCGAAAAAAAAAAAAAAATATATATATATATATATATACTGTATATGGTGAAGTTTTCCAATCTGTAATGGTTCGTTAGCACAGTGCACACATTATATACAATAGAGAATTTCACGTCTACACCATACAGGCTTATGAAAGAGAGAGAGAGAGAGAAGAGAGAGAGAGGAGAAGAGAGAGAGAGAGAGAAATATGGCTGTACATAGTACAAAAAGACGGACGATACATTAGGTATGCAATTTAGTGGTGCACCGGATGTCAGTTTTTTAACGTCTGCGGATGCGGATCTTTAATTTCAATAACCGCGGATGCGGATATTTAGTTAATCTATCAATATAATATAGAATTATGAATATATGACATAATTTTCAAATTTCGTGATATTACTATTATGGCAGGCACTGCATAAGAATTAAAATTAATATTAATGTTTTCATTATGATAAAAATAATAACTTTCTCGAGTTTCAGCCACAGAAAATTTGAATGAAACAAGTTTGATTCAATTTTCTGTGTTACCAGCTATTTATATTTTGAGGTTTATATATTTGTTTGTTCATTAATAATTAATACGTTACATAAAATGTGCATGACTGGGCCTTATAAGCTACTTTATAAGCTAATTTAATTGTAAATTGCATAATTCATTAGAGGCAATATCCGCATAACATCCGTAGTCAGAAGTGCGGATGTTAAAAATGATGCGGATATCCGTAGATGCGGATGCGAATATCCGGTCCACCACTAGGCCACTATGTATGTATACATAAAAAGAACACATAAAAGAATACATACAAATATTAAACTTAACATAACAAGCGTATTTTACGTAAAGTCAGCTATTATCATTTATTCATCGCTCTCTCTCTATCTATCTACCTCTCTATCTACACACACACACACACACATACATATATATATATATATATATATATATTATATATCTTCCACTCATTTGTCCAAGTAGTCCATACATGCATGAAAGGAAATATATATATATATATATATATATATAGTGTATATACAGTATATATATATATAAAGAAAACAACTTAATAGCCTTATACCAATCATATTCTTTTAATTGTATTCTTATTATTTTAATATTAAAGCGGAATACGACACGAATAAATGAATCATAGGAAAAAAATAATTTATTAAAAGAAATTAACTTTTACTGCTCCTCATTGATTGGAAAGGAAATTTCCCCCTTCACCACCTCAGCATCAAATACACATAATGAAACTGAACATGCCACAAAGAGAAATTGATAAATTAATTCTGTCACACTATATGTACTAATATATATATATATATATATAGAGCCTATATATGTATACAGTATATATATGTGTGTGTGTGTGTGTGTGTGTGTGTGTGTGTGTGTACTGAAGACTGGTTGCGGGAGTAAAGCAATTCTCTTGGATTTTTTAATATATATATATATATTATATATATATATATAATTGCAAACTGGTGCAAAGTACTAAAACCTATATGGAACATAATGTTCTGTTTAAAGTAACAAAGAAAATGTGATGCTTGTAATCAAGCGTAAAATCATATTGTTTTTTTTTTTAAAAAAGGAATACAAGTCCTTTATGCAGTTAATTGTGAAAGAAAAAAAAGAAAAAAGAAAAAAAGAAAAAATTTGATGCAGTGAAATTTACCAAAATTTCGTGAAATGGAAACTTGCAATAAAGTTTATTATAATTCTCGCTTATACAGTATTTCGACACATCATCGTTAGTCATAAACTCTCTATTTCATGTATTGACTTCGTGTAAATTTTTTGGACAACTTTCGAGTTGCTTTCTACAAATTTATGAAGCAAAGAATTTTTTTTTTTTTATCTTTTATTTAAAGTATAACTATTGTATACGTACAATACAGCTTTGGTAAAAAAGTTCGCCTAAGAAACCCCCCAAAAAAAATTCTTTGAAAAGCACCATAAAATATTATTGTTTTGGTTTTTGAGACTTTATTACTGTCATTAAAAAAGAAGAAAATAAAAAAAAAGTATTACCAATAAGTAATTTTTTTATACATTTTAGAAATTATGTTTGTAGACGAACTTTCTTCCAAAACCTTTAAAGCGTAAGTATTTACATACAGTTTACGCTGTACAGACATTCGTTTATACATACAGTATAATAAACAAACCCGTTTCTCTAACCTATCTCAGAGACCTTGAAAACTCATCATTCTTCATTCATTACGTTCCAGATTGTTTCGAAATCCCTAAAAATCTTAAAAGAATAAAGTAATTATATATATATATATATTATATATATATACACCTCGGTGTTGTAGTGGTTAGCGTCCCTGACTACGAATCCATCGGCCCCAGGTTCGAGACCCGACGGCAGCCGGCGCGCAGCAAAAACCCAGCTGTTCATCCTTCCACACAATAAAGAAAGTGGTTGGTAGATAAATGGGTACCCTAGGTGGCCTAGTGGTTAAGACGCTGGGCTGCTGATGGGACGTGGTTCGGATTCCACGTTAAACTGTAGGTCTAAGGTGGAGTGAAAAGCTTGACCTTCGTCAGAATGAACAATTCGGGCGGAAGCTAACCAAAGGTTTTTATATATATATATATATATATATATATATATATATATATATATATATATATATATATATATATATATATATATATATATAAATAATTACTTTATTCTTTTAAGATAAATATATATATATATGATCCGTTGCCCACGTCGGGCTAACATCATGGAAAGGAAAAAACAATAGTGTTTGTCATTTACCATTACTTATTCGGATTATAGTGGATTTAATTTTCCCAGAAGAGTTCCTTGTTCTATGCACGGTCTGTGTGTACCATAAAAGTTTCTCAGGGGACCATTCTGAGTTGTATCATATATATATATATATATTATAGTGAAGCTTCATTTTCCAAAGGACTTCATTTACAAGTTTAGTAATCAGCAGTGGGACCCAGAAGAAACAAATTGTTTCTTAAAATATATTTATTTTTAATTGAGGAGGTATTTCAGCCAAGGAAACGGTTTCTATGTAAGACGAAGCTCTTTGAGGTCACCTGGCTGCGTGATTAATGATAGGTTCCTGGTTAGGCCGCCTTACTCCCTTCCAGCTAGAATAAGCAACCCTCCAATATACAGTTGCTCCGTTTCTTTCTCTCTCTCTCTCTCTCTCTCTCTCTCTCTCTCTCTCTCTTTATTTGAATTTTTACTTATTTTCCCTTTCAATTTTCTCCACCATATACAGCTACATTCATTACTGTACGGTTTCGAAAAAAGGTTCGCCTACAAACATAAATTTTTTAGAAAGCATAACAAACTACTAATTGGTGATATATTCTACTCTCTTTTGAATATCTTATTCTTTTTCTAACAGTAATAAAATTCCAAAAACTAAACCCATTCACTTCCAATTAGTAATTTCTTTTATACGTTTCAGAAATTTTAGGTTTATAGGCTAACTTTTTTCCGAAAATTCTCTCGTGATTTTCACTTTATTCTTTTAAGTTCACCAAGTTATCAATTCAGTTTAAACGTTAATAGATTATGTATGTATTAATGCCGTAAGGACTTGAATTTAAATGCCTACTTTAACTCGTATATACGAGAAATTAATATTTTATCCACCCCATTTATCGGAAACTTTACAGTAAAATGTTCCCAAATTCGGAATGCTTCAGACCTCGGAAATTTTCGAGGACTTCGAAAACCGTCCACTAATAATAATAATAAAAATAATAATTATAATAATAATAATAATAATAATAATGATAATAATAATAAATATTATACACTAATCACACTCCAATTTATATTAAAACAACATTCCAAGTCTCAATTCCAACGTAGCTGAATTAATGTTCTACTATCTGAAACATTCCAGACTTTGGGTAGACGTTCCCCCCAATTAGTCCGAACCTGAGGACCCTTGTTACATACATACATAAAAAAGGCATATATATTATATATATATATATATATATATATATATATAGAGAGAGAGAGAGAGAGAGAGAGAGAGATTTGAATTTCAGGAAACATTGTCACAGCATTTTTAAACTTTGAGTGCATATCTTCCTGTAGAAGAAATTAACCTGTTTTCCATTACTGCAGTGTTAGTAATTCTATACTGACTTTATACATAACTTGGAGCTATTGAAGAATAGGGACCCCAGCCTTCTTTAGTTAGGCTTATAAGGCTAACTAACGAAAATATCACGACCTAACCTAACCAATCGTTAGGTTAACTGTACGCCCTTGACGATTGGTTAGGTTAGGTCATGATATTTTCGTTAGTTAGCCTTATAAAGCTAACTAAAGAAGGCTGGGGTCCCTATTCTTCAATAGCTCCCATAACTTAGTATTTAATGATCAAGTGTGACAAAATGATTTTTAGTGTGAGATTGACAGAAATCCGAGTCATAATTTTTATACGATGCTTTCAAAATATTAAATTAATTTATAATTTATAATTTTCATTTAGAAAAATAAGTGTAAATCATTAATATATTTACAATAATATTATTATTTGCAACTTATAATTTATAATTTATAATTTTCACTTAAAAAAACTTAGTGTGAATCATTAGTCTATTTACAATAATATTATTATATGCAACTTATTCATAATTTATAATTTATAATTTATAATTTTCATCTAGAAAAATAAGTGTGACTCATTAGCATATTTACTATAATATTATTCTTTGAAAATAACGATATATTCAGTTCACAGGAAACTACGACATATTTACGGCTTAACATTGTACTTATATAATCCGTCTGGGAAATGTACATAACTGTTAGTCGTCTCTGGCTTACTGTAAGCCTATAGTATATATAGAAGTTCCTTTCTGATCCTCGATCCCCCTCTTATTTTCCTTCCTCATTACCCCGTCTCCCTTTCTGATTGTTCGAGGTCAGGTCAGGTCGCCTCGCTGATTAATGATGTTCCCTTAGTCTTCGGTATACGGAGAGGTTCAGCGTGTGCTGTACGTGGAGGTTATTACACTTTCCGTATGTCGCCCTGATTCTTATATACGAACGATGACATTGAGTTTTGTTATTGTGTCTATCGGAGATTCATGTCTATATATAGACGTTCGTTCGGTTGCGTTAGTTGAAAAAACACTCAATGATAAGCGTAATTTTTAATAAATCTTTGCATTTATAGTACATGGATTGTATTGATTAAAAAAAACATGTGCTTTCGTTATCATACATTTCCCAAATCCGAAGTAGATTATATAATAAACGGAGCTCTACTATGACTGAAAATAAGGGCGCATATAATCAATATTTCATAAATATGAGAGAGAGAGAGAGAGAGAGAGTGTGTGTGTGTGTGTTAAAAGTTATAGCGACCTTTTACTTCGTTTCTAACATAAACTAATTTCTTCACCTTAAACACGATACGTAATATTTAGTGAAGACTTTGCATTTCTCTATAATTAATTAAGATAAAATTAAGGTGCCAAGATAATTTCCTAATTGATTTATAGCATCATTTTTATTTCATTAGTAAACTTAGGTTTTTATTTTGATGGGGGTTGTTTAACCTCCTTCGCAATATCTAATTAGGTCATTTCATGGAGGGAACCTACAGCTAGCTTTACTTGGGATCCGAACCACTGGTCGTTACATAACTTGAACCAGAGGACGGACTCCCATCCAACTACTCTTCAGACCGAATGCCGCTTAACTTCGCTGATCGATGAAAAGCGGTGTCACGACATTGACCATGACGTAGCCCGTAAATTTGGGTATTAACATATATATATATATATATTATGTGTGTGTGTGTGTGTGTGTGTGTGTGTGTGTGTGTGGGTGTGGGTGTGTGGGTGGTGGGGGTATGTGAGGAATATTAAAACTAGTAAATATTTTCCCTAAGTCCTGAAACTTTGTACATAAATAATTTGTTAAATTATATAAGTAACATTTTTTAATGGTTATTGTATTTCTAAAGCAATTTAAAATTTAAAAAAAACATATATATATATATAAAGTTTCGATTAAAATATGTGGTGGGAGTAAATTTTAATAAATTTCCCAGTATCAGCGTATATGATCTACAATAACAATCTCGGTGTATCAATTCCTTTGAATTGGGTCAAAATACGAGAGGCTCAGAAACCCTCTTTTCTTTTGCATGTTTAGGTCACGCGTTTGGCTGCCTTGTCATGGAATATTAATGGTTTAAGAACGCTGGATGTGCAGTCAGACACTACATGCGAAAAGGAAGAAATTGAAAGGCAGAAGAAGAAGAAGAAGAAGAAGAAGTAATTAATCGAAAATGAAATATATATAGTCAAATTCACGAGACTTTTCTGACATCGCATTCAGAGACAAATTAAAGAAAAAAAAACAAGATGTTCTCTATCTATACGTCTTATGAATAAAAGTAAAATAAATTTTAAACACGAACGCGTTAACTCGTTAAATGTTAACTCGTTAAACGTTAATTCGCTTTAAAATATTTTAAAAAACATTAAATTTGGCGGTAAATGAAAGAGGAATTGAAAAAATGGATGATGTGAACTTAGGTCAAGAAAGAGTATAAAAAGTCATCAGAGCTTCGTAAAAGGTCATCTGTATGGGAGGTGAAAATGACTGATGAAGATCGTAAAAGGGTTATGAAATTACTTCTAATTATTTATTATATATTATACTTCAAACCTTTATGATGGACGGTTAAAATAGCTTTATGTTATATACTCGGAATACTTTGTTCCTATAGTTCTCTCTCTCTCTCTCTCTCTCTCCTCTCTCTCTCTCTCTCTCTCTCTCTCTCTCTCTCTCTCTCATATATATATATATATATATATATATATTAATATATATATATATATATAATTATATTTATGATGAATAAAACCACGAAGGAAAGGAAACACAAAATGGTGCTCAAGCGCTTTCGTCTAATGACATCCTCAGGAACACTGAGGATGTCATTAGACGAAAGCGCTTGAGCACCATTTTGTGTTTCCTTTCCTTCGTGGTTTTATTCATCATAAATATTTTTCACGTGTTACTTTCGTGAAATAATTTTCATATATATATATATATATATATACACTTTGTGTATATACAAATGTTAAATAATTCTTTTTCTTCTGTGTTAGTTATATACAAATCATTGTACGACAGTTATCAGTCTTAGAAAAGCTTTTAAAAGCAGGAAATGTTAATTTATTACACTAAAACCCCCCCATATATATATATATACAATCTCGCACTCTTATATAAATTATAAATTAAACCTATATATATATATATATATATATATTTCTTATCTTTTTTTTGCTTTCATTGGACTTTCCATATATGATAATAATCTATCAACAATTATTAATTGCTTTGCTAAACTAAGCACCGCTTAACAATTCTTATAGCGAAACCTATTTATTATTATAAGACGCAGTATACAAAATAATATTAATTTTTATTTACATTAGATGAGATAAAAAGTAAAAGAAAAAGAAAAAGCTTTGTAAGTAACTTACGCAGTTGGTGTGTATATATATAAAATTCGTATATTTGTCCATGATTAATAGGAAAAAAACGTTTTTCTTTGCCAGTATTTTTCCATCCTCTTCCATCTATTTATACATTTATAATAAATCAAGGGAAAAAATCTTATATATATTTCGACATTCTGAAATAAAATGGAATATAACTTGCAGTATTTTTTACTAAGTGAAAAATAGCCATTTTCCATTAACAAACTGGTCTTGTCTCCTCCTTTGATGAACATTCCGTATTTTTTTTGTTTCGCACTTGTAATCTTTCTTTTATATATACAGTATATATATATATATATATATATTATATATATATATATATATATATATATATATATATACAGGGTGATTCAAAATTTTTTAACACTTATATGGGTTTTTATTTTTTATTTCCACTTTATTTGTAAACATTTTCTGTGACTCAAACAGTACTTTATGCAGTCTTTACATGCTGTCCACGGATATCTATGCGTGTATGAAAACGGTCAAACGTTGCTTCCAGAGCCCTAAGGCACATCTCTTGTGGCAGTGATTGGATGACATCTGTAATTCTTTCCCATATAAGTGTTAAATTTTTTTTAATCACCCTATATATATATATGTGTGTGTTTGTGTGTGTGTGTGTGTGTGTGTGTGTGTGTTGCTGAATACACGAAAGGCGTTGGAATAATTTTTCTTTTTCTGTGGAGAGATATAGCCTTATATATATATAATATATATATATATATATATATATATATATATATATATATATATATATATATATATATATATATATATATATATATAAGTGAGGAATTTCCAGTACACCGATCTGAATAACTTCAAGAACCAACTGGACAGATTCCAGTGCAAAGTCCCTGACCAGCCATGCGTGGCTGGCTACGAAGGCAGGAGGAGATCAGACAGCAATTCCCTCCTTCATCAAATCCCGCAAATGAGGCGGGATGTTGCGGAGGGGTCGACCGTAGGTCGATCCTGAACCGTCGTTCGAACTCACGTAAAGTAACCTAAAATAAGTATATATATACAGGCGTGATTAAAAAAAATGTTAAAACTTATATGGAAAAGAATTACAGATGTCATAAATTAAAAAAAAATATATATACAGTATATATATATACAGGGTGTCCCATAAGTCCGGCATCATAGGAGAAATTCATATTTTTCTATTTCTACAAACCATAATTTATATTTTTCTTTTTCTACAGGCCATAATGTCTGTGAGCAAGGAAGAACGAATCCAGATAATTCTACTCATAGGAAATCGGAGTCAAAGAGAGGCCGCTGCTGAATTTAACAGACTGCATCCAGACCGCGAGCCAATAACACAGTGTTAGCAGACTTGTTGCAAAGTTTAAGGAAACAGGATCCATAGAAGATAAACCACGCAGTGGACCTTCAAGGAGGTCCACTGACGATGATACAGCGACTGCTATCCTGGCTCATTTTAACAGAAGTCCCAATAAGTCTCTTCGGCGATTGTCCGCCGAGACAGGAGTGTCGAAAAGTAGCATCCATCGCATTCTTCAGGCTCACAAATGGCATCCATATAAACTTCAGATCCTACAGAAATTAAGCGAAGATGATCCCGACCGGCGGATGGAATTTTGTGAATGGGCTACGGAACAATATGCGCGGGATGCCAATTTCCCGTCCACCATTCTGTTTAGTGACGAGGCTGTTTTTTATGGAAATGGTGAGGTAAATCGACAGAACACCCGCTACTGGTCTCAAAACAACCCTCACTGGTATACCTCTTCAAAGGAACAAGGTGCCTCTCGGGTGATGGTATGGTGTGGCATTTGGAAGGATCGCATCATAGGCCCCCTCTTTTCGATGAACATTCACTGGAGGCACCTACCTACGTATGCTCAAGGAAGAAGCAGTTCCAGTGTCTTGAACGAAGAAGGAAATTTCCCAACATGGTTCCAGCAAGACGGCGCTCCTGCACATTACAGCACCCAAGTAAGGGAATACCTGTACCAACAATTCCCTGGTCATTGGATAGGACGTCGAGGGCCTGTGGAATAGCCAGCTAGAAGCCCAGATCTCACGCCACTAGATTTTTATCTCTGGGGCCACTTGAAAGCGCTGGTATACGCAGAGAAAATTAGAAGTGTTGAACATTTGCGGCAGCGCATTATTGGGGCATGTAACACCATTACTCCTGACATCATTCACCGTGTGCTTGCTGACTGGGTATCACGTCTGAATTTGTGTGTTGAAAACAATGGTGGACATATTGAGCACGTTCTGTAAATAAAAGCTTTTGTTTTGCCTTTTTTTATTATTTTTCCTATGATGCCGGACTTATGGGACACCTGTATATATTATATATATATATATATATATATATTTAATTTATTTATTTATTTATTTATTTATTTATGAAAAGGGATACCAGAGTAGTTGGAAACACTTCGGTTTTTTCAGACTTTTCGGAATGATGAAGTTCTATCTTCAATGACTAAGAATAAAATTTAAAAAATTATTGTTACTTTAAAGTAAAATTCCAACACCAAATTAGCAAGCTGAAATAACCAAACCTAAAGAAAAAGCACACGATAAAACTTACTTTAAGCACAATATATCCGTTGAAGAATTATAATTGTTCCTCCTTATAAATGAACAGGGTGTTCATAAAGTCACGCAAATGGATATGCATGTCATCATATTCACTTGCGTGACTTTATGAACACCCTGTATAATGACTTGTTTATGCTGATTCGGATTCGGAGAAAAAGTGGCAATGATGGTGTGAATGTTTACGTATTGTAAAGTAAGATGCTTTAACTAACGAATGACCTGTTCGCATCGATCTGCTCAGATGTTCCAAGATGAGGGATTTTAAATGTCGTTTTGTTTTCCCGATATACGATTCCATACAGTGGTTGCACGTAAACTTATAAATTATAGATCTGAGCAGAGTCAGTACTTTATCTTTAAATACAAAAATGTTAGACACAGTTGCGTGTGGTTTAAAAATAAATTTAAGCTCCAAATGGGGATAGAATTCTTTCATAGATTTACAGGGCCGATTTCGCAGATG
>JAJOZX010004060.1:357500-402500 GCA_023014485.1 Bathynomus jamesi
TTTAATTGTTTATATTTCAGAAGTTTTAATTAATGGTTTATATATTAGCTTGCTTTTAATTGTTGTTTGGAACTCGTAATTTCATACCAATTAATCGATTATGGAAGCTAGGCCTAACTCACCATCACCTAGTTGCTCAGTTGGGAGAAGTTCTACAAGAAAAGAAACTGAAGTATGGCTAATTGGGCAGCCCTCTGCAGTACTAAAACATCCGTTACCATCAGAGAAGGAAATGATGGCCCTCTTCATGCACTACAGAAATATTAAAAAGCGAGGCATTAGAGAATCATGCTACTCTACTGCAGATGATGTGCTAGCAGTTTGGAAAAAAAACAGGAATACCAGCAAAACAGAGTACATGTAGTAGATAAAATTCAAGGAATACTGAAGGAATGACAGCTGCTTAAGAAAAACAAAGCAAACAAATTGAAAAGATCACAAAATTTAAATAATAAAGAAGAAAAATGGAAAGATAAACTGGAAAACTTATTTGACATTGCTCATGAGAATGCTATGCAGCTTATAAAACTAGAAGATGATAAGAAATTCTTGAAAATGCAACGTGAGAAAGGACGTCATGGAAAAGTGGGTACCATTGATAAGGCTGTTGCTAAAAAAGAGCAAAGAGCAGCAGAAAAGCAACATTATGAAAAGAGGAAAGCAGAAGAAGAGATCAAAAGAAAGAAGAATGAAGAGGCTGTCATACTCACCAGTACATCATCAGAATCAGAGGAGAGTAAAAGTGATGAATCTGGTTTCTCTGCTGCACAACCTTCAACATGGAAAAGTAAGGTAGGCAAACGTAGAAAATTGTTTGATGATAAATTATTAGGAAGTCTTGATGTTGCAAAATTGAGTGACAGAAATGCGTCTCTAGTTTTAATGCCAACAATCAGACATCGCTTGAATGGGGCATCTGCGAACAAATAAAATGCATGTGTTTCGATACAACGGCAGCCAATACTGGTCCTAGAAATGCTGCAGCTATTCTTCTAGAACAAAAATTCGACAACGATTTATTGTGGCTGGCATGTCGACACCACATACTGTATTTGAAATTATGCTGGAAGCTGTTGTTTCAGTCTTTATCACCATCTTCTGGCCCAGATATAGTCCTTTTTAAGAAGTTCAGAGAAAAAATGGTCAAGCATTAATAAGGAGGACTACGAAACTATTATCAGATCCAGTATCTATGAAAATATTCATGACATCAAAGATGACATAATTATATTTGCAGCAAATCAACTAGACACATTCCAACCAAGAGACGATTACTAGAACTATTGCAATTAACAATTATTTTTTTGGGAGGTGAACCAAAAGGTGGAATCAAATTTAAACATCCAGCGGGACTTCATGGCTAGGTGGATGGGCAAAAAACATATTCATTAAAATTTTTTGTTCAAATCTCAGTTCAAAATTTCAGTAAAAGAAAAAAGGACTAAAAGACATCTGTCTATTTGCTACTCGGTTATATGTAAAGGCATGGTTTACAGCTCCTGTGTCATCTTGCGCTCCTCATCTTGATCTGGAATTATTACAGAATCTTGTAGTCTACAAACAAATAAATGACACAATTGCATTTGTTGCTATTAAAAAACTGTTAGGTCACCTTGGTACCTATCAGAAGAACTGGTAGCGTTGGCCTTTTATGATGATGAAGTGCCTACTGAAACAAAAAACAAATGGTAAAGGCCTTGCAAAATACAAAAGAAACTCTTCCTGCAAAGCGGGCTTTTCTAGATCCTGCACTTATTCTAACGAAGAAATTAGAAGATTTTGTCACATCAAATACTCAAAGATTCTTTACAATAACAGAATTTAGTTCAAAATTTTTACTCAAAAATGCTAAAGAATGGCATAATGATGAAGAGTATAACTCCGCTAAGAAATCTATCAAACAGTGGAAAGTCGTGAATGATATAGCGGAAAGAGGAGTAAAATTAATGAATGAATATAATAAAATACTAACACATGACGAAGATCAAAAAACAATTCTTGCTACAAGTAGTGAAAAAGTACAGGGCTGTTTACCCTGATAGAAAAAAAGAAACATTGATGAAGTGAGGACAGCTAATGTCTCAAATATCATGCTAGTTTAATATGCATGCTTGTAGTTATGGTAGGACCTACGGGGAGCTTTCCACATTAAAAAAAGCAATGCGCCTTGTACTGTACCTCCTGGGTGGTGTGGAAAAATTTGACAATTTGAGTCATTCTGTCAATTTTTAATTGTCTGGTAGCAACCCTTAAAAATTAAAAATTGCTAAAATATTTTAGGATAGTTATTTTATGCTGAAATGAACCATTTAAAGGGTTGAACACATTAAAATATAAAAAAAAAATTTTTACCCCCATATTTGAATCACCCTAAATTATATATATATATATATATATATATATTATATATTATATATATATATATATATATATATTATTATAATAATAATAAAAAGTAGTGTCGTGTCTTAGTAACGTTTACCAGTAGTATGTAATCTATATATATATATATATATGATGAATAAAACCACGAAGGAAAGGAAACACAAAATGGTGCTCAAGCGCTTTCATCTTGAGCACATTTTGTGTTTCCTTTCCTTCGTGGTTTTATTCATCATAAATATTTTTCACGTGTTACCTTCGTGAAATAATTTTCATATATATATATATATATATATACACGAAGGGCGGCCCCCCCCTCCCGGGTTTTTTACAAGCCAACCCGTCATTTTTTGACGGGTCGGGGAGCTAATATATATATATATATATATACACACACACACACACACACACAGTATATATATATATATATATATATATATATATATATATATATATATATATATATGAATATATGATAGTGCTTTTCTACTCTGTTAAAATATATAGCTTTGTCAGTAACTAAATTTGTAGCCATTAATGTTACTGACATATCGTTATAATAATAATATAAACAATCAAGTTGGAATATTGTTTTGAGCTTGGACAATTTCAAACCATTGTTGGGTATAGAATTTAATTATTATACCTCTACCTAAAATACAGTACTTCCGATATTATTTTTACTTAAAAAAAAGCATTTATTCAGTAAAAGAATACAATTTAAATAAAGTTTGAAGATATTCCAAATAGAGAAATAACATTTTCTCTGCAAACAATTTAGATATCTGATATGACGTTAATATATTTAAAATATTCTTATCTGAATACGCCGCCGTTAGGAAGCTTGGAGAATTTTCATTTTTTTTTTTAAATTTATTTATATGTATACAATTTATTATATATTTAATATAAAATCATATAAAAAAAATATATTAAAATGAAAAAGTAAGTTTATGAATTATGGAAATTGTACTAATTATATTCACAGATTCGTGTACCCGTTTTTGTTCATAATTAATTCGTCCAAAGACAAAGAGACAAATGAATTATTGTTTCAAACAAAAAAATAACTTTTTTAATGATTCAAATTAATTTATATGAAACAACACAATTTCGGAATTATTTATCCAAACGAAATTGCTTGTTAATAAACACTATGATTTAATCAAATTTTCAATTAGGGAATCCAAGTGCTTGTTCGTTTTCAAAAAAGAAAAAAAATAGCGTGATGTAATCTATTGTAGTACCAGTAGTAGCATTAATAATAATAATAATAATAATAATAATAATAATAATAATAATAATAACTAGTGCATAGGAAAATGTAAAAAATTGCCTGTTACATATAATTTTATGGGCAAAATTTACGCAAAATGGATAAATAATATAATTTATTAATTACGTTAATATTAACAATGTTTAATGATGCATTCACTATATAGTTTTGCTCTTTTAAATTAATGTGTCGATCCTTTTTTGGCTTTCAAGCTATAATGACATTCATGCACTACTTTCATTAAATTTAAAATTGTTTGCACGATGACTGCACCCTGTCTGCTTCATTTTTAAGAGTTCCTTTATGCGCATATATATATATATATATATATATATATATATATATATATATATATATATATATATATATATATATAAGGATCTTAATTTACCTTAATTTACCTGAATTCCTTAATTTCTTGGTGACCTCCAATTAACATTGTAATAAAGATTGTGGCGTGTCCCGTAAAATAATAACATATTAATATTAACAAATAATGGTCCAGAATAGACTAATTGATAAACAGATATTTATATGCTCTTTCCCTGTTTAGGAAAATTGCTTGAGCGTGACTCTAATTTCAATGTAGAAACGTTTAACTGTTTCTATTCTTTTGGTGTTTTGTTTATAGCACATTACTTGATATTGCTGAACTAATTACTCTTAAAGTATTCCTGCATGAATTTTATATATATATACAGTATATATATATATATATATATATATATATATATATATATATATATATATATATATATATATATAGAGAGAGAGAGAGAGAGAGAGAGAGAGAGAGAGAGAGAGAGAGAGAGAGAGAGAGAGGTTTTTGCTATTCTTTATCACCTTATAATTATATAGGTTGGGACCAAGCTATATAAAGAGATAGATAGATAGATAGATAGATAGATAGATAGATAGATAGATTCTTACACTCTTCATGACCTAACCCAAATTTCATTTGTATTTACAATTAAAAATATGATGTTCTGAATTGCAAAATATGAAACAGGGACTTTACAGTACAACTTAACGGGGAACACCGAGGATGGTTGGTTACCCATCCAACTATCACGCCAGACCTATCGCTGTTTAATTTCGCTGATCAACGAGAAGCGGTGGTGCCACATGACCACGATGTAACCCTTAAAAATTTATGCATTTGCGACTTCTTGACAACGCTGAAAGTATCGAGTACTTTCAGGGTTGGCAAAAACCCGGTTTTTTTTTTACAAAAAAAACAACCCAACTGGGTTTTTCGTTTTTTGCTGGTTTTTGGGGTTTTTGGTTTTTTCATGGGTTGAAATTTTTTTTAGAAAGGTTCAATAATTATGTAATGCCTAATATATCTATTACTTTATTAATTTATTTACCTAATCTACAATATATATTAAACAGACATCTTTATTTCACAGAAAGTTCAGATATGAGAGATAATAATGACATATTAGAATTTTCTTCATTTTAATTTTAGATCTTTCCTTTATTTCTTAACAGCAGATTTCAGCTTTATTTAGACCTAACTCAAATTTAAATTTTTAAGATGCCAAAGAGTTATAGAGGTAGAAGATCTAAAGCTAGCGAATGGGACGAGGTGACTTTATTAAGTGATGAGCCTATTAGAGTACTATGCAATTATTGCAAAGAAAGTATCACTCGAAAAATTGAGAGAGTGAAACATCATCTAGAGAAATGCAGTAAAAGAAAAGTGGAATGTTTTGAAAATGAGGCAAGAGGTATGTCGAGACTCGAATTTGGAGCATCAGATCCAAAGATTATAAGTGAAAATGTGCCTGAAATGAGTGACACCAGTGCAGGTTCTTCATCATCCACATTCTGTCATTCAACACCAATAAAGCATGATAAAAGGCAAAGATCAATTGCACCATTTGTGGTAAGAACGACTGTGGACCAAAAGGAAGAATTAGATTTACAAGTTGCAAGGTTCTTTTTTTCAGCTAACATACCCTTCAACGTTTTAGAAAATAAAGAATTTCTAAAATTAATCAAAGGTCTAAGATCAGGATATGAACCTCCAAACAGGAAAAGGTTGGCATCTGATCTGTTAATAAAAGTTAATGATGAAGTAATCCATGAAATGAAGAATTACCTTAATCTTGATGATTGTACCATTACCCTTATACAAGATGGCTGGAGTTCAGTAGGTAATGATCCTATTATTGCGCACAATATTCATAATGGAAAAAAGCCATATCTGATTTCAGTAGTAGATGCTGGAAGTACAAAAAAGACAGCAGAATATTGTGCACAGTTAGCTAGAGAAGCAATAACAAAAACTAAAGAAATATATGGCATTGATGTAAGTATAACTATTTTGTAGGTACATTTTATTTTAGTTATAAACTGAATGTAATTCTCCGCCTTGGTATACTCAAATGCTCAGTTCCTTATGAGTTATGGCATTTTATTTTCAGGTATTTGCTATATACTGATAACGAAAACAAAATGTGATAAGAATGAGAGAAATTCTTAAGGAGGACAACTACAGTCTTATTACTTATGGCTGTTCAGCACACCATCTAAACTTGGTAGAAAAAGATGTCTCCCCAAAATCAGTTCTCAAGCATGTTGTAGAAATTAACAAATATTTCCGAAACCATCACCAACCTCATGTAAGCTAAAAACAAATCCAATAAATTAGCTACTGTCAGCTTTACTTTTATGCATTAACACTGTCAATGTTAGCATTAGCACTGTCACCAGTGTGAATCCTAATTCACGACTCATTAATAAGTTGCATAGGCTATTTATTTATGCTGTCAAATCCAGCAATATTTGTAATAAAAATTTATATTTTAGAGTTGGTTAATGGAGAAAGGAGGTATGATGCCGCAACTACCAAATGAAACCAGTGGAATTCTCAGTTAGAATGCATAAAAACCTATTTGTAAAATTACTCTCTATATATAGAAATAAGAGGAGAGCATATTGAAGACATTGATCACAACATCGGAAAATTGATAGATAACTTATCTATACAGAGAGAGGCACTCAATTTACAGTCACAACTCTTACTTGTTGGAAATGCTCTAGATAAGGTGTGTTTATATTATGCAGTTAAAATTACTTAACTTTAAGAACCAATATTAATTTCAAGATATTTTATAAACTTATAGTGCACATTTTATTTATAGAATCCTGTACTAAAGCACTACTAATAAATAATTAAAATACACTTCATTTTGTGTTGTAACTTGTAACACCAAAAAATAAATTCTGACAATGCATAATTCTAAATGTTTACAGATGTTTTCATTCAGCCATATATAACTTTATAGTTTTTATTTTTTTTGTTACAGTACCAGGCTGATAATACAACATTATCTGATGCTGTTGAAGTTTGGCTCAATTTGATCCAAGATGAAAAATTAGCTCCATACAAAGAAGATATTATTAAGCGATTTAAAAAAGCTATGGAGCCATGTCATCTTTTGGCAAATATAACTGACCCAAAGTATGAAGGCAAATAGGACCGAAATGCTTAACTACTATCAATATATAAAACATAGGTAACTCAACTGTATGGACAGAAGAGTTTTCTCTAATCTGAATCAAATCATCTGGCATTGCCATATTAGATAACAATTAGCATAAATTAGATACCATAACATAAATTATATAATCTATATTATTAGCTTTATTTTTGTTTCCACACAGTTCTATTATTTTTCAGGACAAAAACTGAATAGGGTTGAAGAGGAAGAGGCTGAAGAATGGCTGATTGAAATAAATTCAGAATACATGGCAGGATATTATGCATTCCGCTTAAAAGACGCACTAATTTTTCCTCCTTATTTATTCAAAGATAGTATGGTGAGCTCTACATCAGCTAGTAATTGGTGGAAAATTGTTGAAATGAAAGAAAAAAAAGAGACCAGGTTACCATTAGGTTTTGTTAAATTTATGAGATCTGTTCATAGTTGTCCGGCCAGTTGCGGATCATTTGAAAGATTTTTTTCAACGTTTCGCTTGGTATGGAGTAAAATGCGAAATAGGTTAGGGAAAGAAAAGGCAGAAATGTTGGTTCGAATCTACCGCCACCTAAGGTCAAAAGATGCTGAACATACTGATCAATAATCAATATTAGGTACCACTTAAATTATTTAAATTATAAAGCTGAAAAGAAACATGATTTATTTTTAGATATAGGTAGCCAATTAGAAGATAGATAAATTAGATACAGTATTAGATATAAGGTTCATAATGAAACATGTCAAATAAATAGTTTCTGGAAACTTTAGTTTATATTGGCCTTATCACATTAATTATAGTTTATAGTTGTTAATATATAAGACTGCATAACCATGTTATAAAAAAATGCCAAGTTAAAAATAAGTTTATGAGAAGTAAATTGATGTGGGTTTTTAGGTTGGGTTTTTGCTGGTTTTTTCTTGGGTTTTTGGGTTTGGGTTTTTGGGTACCAACCCTGAGTACTTCCCCCTTTCTCCGATAACGTCCAAAATAAAATATTTTGAGCTAAATATAAAAAAGAAAAACCTACGGGTTATTTTTCAGTTTTTAAATTTTCTTCTCTCATTTATAAAATAAACTCAAACGAAAATTGACACCTTCTACGTCTTGTATTTATGTTTATCGATAAAAACACTTTTACAGTTTAAGCTCGGGTCGGCACAACGCACTAACTTTAATCTTGCCTGCAAAATATTTGTGAATGTTTTTCATATTACAGTACGATGAAGTATCGGGTTTGTGTACATAGTTTAATCAGTTAAGAAACTGGTACAGCGCTCAGGGAAACTAATGCGGCCCATTATTATAATTCTTCGTTTATTACTACCAGCACTATCGGGAGTCGAGCCCCCGACCTCAGTGTCTTCACTTCGATTATTGGGAAAATGTTACCGAGTTAAGGGTACTGACTAGATTTCCATATACTTTTGAATTTAGTGCAAGGTAAAGGTTCCAACCACATGCAAACACCCCAAAGAAACACACACACACACACACACACACACACACACACACATTTTATATATATACATATATATATATATATATATATATATATACAGAGTATATATAACTGTAAAAGCGGAACCTATTTTAAAGTGAAATTATTAATCTTTCAATATTTATACTTTAGCAAAGGGTAAAAGCAGATTCCGTTGGGAAGAGCGCCGTTGGTTCTCTGCAGAAGAAGACAAATGAGGCTCTTTTGACGGGTCTCTGGTCAAGCCTCTTTGCTGTTGTAGAGGGTGCCACACGCAGAGGCACTCACTGCGACCCGAATGCAAACCTGGAATGGGAGTGAAAAGAGCGAGGCCACGGAAATGGGGGAAAGAAAGGGAGACATAGCGAGAGACAAGAAGAAGGAAAATGAAACAGAGAGAGAGAGAGAGAGAGAGAGAGAGAGAGAGAGAGATAGAGATTAATATCCATAATTTATGTTAAAGTGAAAATATGGTAGCAATGTAAAGAAAAGACTATATGAAATCGAAGGGTTTCGAGGAGAACTCTGAATAAAGATTTATGGATTGATGAAAATGCGGAAAAGGATTTCTGAAATCAACAAATAAAAGTTATTTTGCTTCGTTGATTCCTGCAAAACAACGAACTCAAAATTTAACCAACGAAGAGATATTTGTAATCGTAAAACTTCTTTTTTTTTTTTTATTTTTTGTAAAATGCAAAAACATTTTATGAAAAACTGCCGCAGTCAAAAGAAAACAATTACGTCAGTCACTCTCAACTATTTCTTCTACACCTCATCTCATGATGAGCTTAAAATCGTCTAATAGCTTTTAATGGTTCTTTCCCCTCTGACTGTGAGGATGAATGCGCAGAATGGATGCGCAGGATTCTCGTGTTGGTTCTTTTAAATGAGAATTTTTTTTTTGCAAAGCCAAAGACTGAGCGCAGTACTTACGAATCGAAATTGTTTATTATTAAACAATATATTTTTGCATAAACGATTTTAAAATCAATTTTTATTCCAATGGTAATAAACCCGAACATGTTAATGAGTTTTCAAATGATACTAGGTATTGTTATCGCGGAAACTGGTGGCACAGTTATGAAACAAATCTCAGATGATTAGACAAATCTCAGTAGACTATAACCTGTAAACTTAATTTCAAAATTGTTCAGCGGTTTTAGTAAACACACACAACATATATTATATATATATATATATATATATAATATATATTATATATATATATAATATACATATATATATATATGGATAACTGTTGTTATAACCTACTCGCTTTGGCGACTATGATGCCATCTGCCGCCCTTTATGGAAAATGGGAAAGCTCCCTTAGAGGGAAGAGCATTGTTGATGAAACTTAGATGATTTAATAAACTTTTTTTTTTCACTGGTTTCATTTCTCTTACAGTATTTGCACGTGAATGCTTTAAATGTATGTTAACTGTATGGAGCTACACCTACATGTTTAAAGTCACTTTGATCGACACTTCCTCATAAAACAAATCAGATCTAACCTATATAACTTAGCATAATCTAACCGGGTGTAACCTAACCTAGCCTAACTTACACGGAGGTCGATAATATCACGTCAATCATTTGGATAAACATCCAGTGTGTAGTTGCGGGAAAAGCTTTCTCTAGAAAACTAAAATTTCCAAAAATCTAAAACTTTGCCATTGGCAGAAAAACAACTTTATGTGATGCTTTCGCTTTTGTATGAGTAGTTACCAAATTCAATGTTTTCCCCAAAAAATTCAGATAAAGAAATCGCAGTATGATATTTATTGTTCATAAAAAATATATCAATAAATAATCTTTACTAATATGAATGTTTTTCTAATATAATTGGCTTAGTTTTATGAGACAGATATAGCGTGTAAACATATCTTTTTTATGAGCAGTAGATATTATGCTGCGATTTCTTTATTGAAATATTTATTTGATCTTGGAGTCACCTTCAGATGGAGGATTTCTGTTATTGCGCAGATATCTACAGTTTTTTTATTATTCTTTCATCTTTGCGCAGTTTGATTATTGGTCTTTCACAGTTATCATTTTATTAATCTTATTCATTTAAAACTGAGTAAAACTGTGAATATTTGGACCAAAATGGGAAAAACAATGTTAACCAAAATATTCACATTCTCTAGGATTTACTTTCACGCTCCATTCTAAAGGTTCTAAAGCTTCATTCTAAAGAATTATGTTTTCGATTTGTGGCACTATTTCCACTTTTTAAGCTTAATTAGTATACGCGGTCGGGTTGTTTTAGACTTAACGTTTTTTTATACCAAATGAAAAATGCAAAGGTTACTGTTATGTATTTGAATGAAATTTTTAGTCGTTTAAAGTGTGTTTTCTATGCATTTATATACTTAGATATTCAACGTGTAGGTCTAACTTGTTTTTCTTATATCTTTAGAGAAAGCAGAAACTACATAATGAGAATTAGTGTTTTGAAAAAGCAGTAATTGGAAATTTTTTGAATCACAGAACTTTTAAGTGATTTGTTTAAAATGGTAAGAGAATACTTAATTTTGCAGCGGTGCAAAAATACAATTTTGATGGCTATTCTCTCTTCAGTGACACTCGTGTAACGCGAACTCCGAAGTTATTTACATGTTTGATATATCTTTGATGTCAGAACCACAGACTGTACACATGAAGAAATTTTAGAAAGCGATTCCGTCATGAACAAACCTCGCAATGGAAGTGTGAGGTTAGCTCAAACAGAAGATCGATGAAGCCTTTTCTGCTAGTCAGACCAAATCCACCAAACTTACAGCTGTGAAATTCGACGTAAGTTACTCTACCATTTATTGAATGCTCAAGAAGAACATTAAAATGAAAGCATATATAAAATCAAAATGGTGCAAGAATTATGTGATGTGGATTAAGATCAAAGCGTAAAAATGTTAAGACCTTCCGTTATCATTTTGAACGCGATTCATTACTTTTCGACAGCATCTAGTTTACTGAAGATAATAATCAATCAGGAGAGCTAGAAACTGGCATAATGCTCAGGCGAGCTAATTAGAACCAGTCCACCATTCATGTATTGTTATTACTACCAACATCGGGAGTCGAATACCCGACCTCAGTTTTCACTTCGTTTATAGGGAAATGGTACTAGCCACTGACCTAAGGTGCCTGCCCTGCTTTAGCGATGAGTTGACATTTTATGTGTCTGGGAAAGTTGACAGTCATAACTGTGACATCTGAATACGCGAAAACCCAAGAGTATATTGTGATCATGAGCACGATACCCCAAAACTTAACGTTTGGTGTGCTCTTTCGTCCAAACGAATCATTTCCGAGATGTTGACGAACAAAAACGAACGTCGATGGGGAAAATTATCATGAAATGATTCAGCAGTCTGCCTTGCCTCAGTTAGAATCTTATCTTATGGCCTCGACGAAATTATATTTTAACAGGACAAAGCTCTGCCTCATTTTGCATTTGAGGTCCGTCACCTCTTAAATCACCACTTTCTGATTGGTTGATTGGGACATTCGGACTCACTTCTTGGGCTCCACTTTCACCTGACGTGACTTTAATAGACTTCTTTCGTAGGGCTATGTGAAATCCCAAGTTTATGCAATGAAACCCCGAAATTTGTTCGATTTAGAAGAATGCATAACCGCTGTTATTCTGGAAATTTCTACAGGAACACTGTCTAGTGTTGATAATGAAGTTGTGCGCAGATGGCTCAGATGCAATGAAATTGGCGGTACACAAGTGGAAGTGACCTGAAGGTTAGGAACGATTCAAAGTGAAATTATCTCTTTTGCGAATATAATTCCCAGTGTTGGTCTGAATAATGATATATTTGCTTTGCGAGCTTACTTTGTTTTTCCAAACATAAAATTTTAAACTAAGATATGAACTTTTGAATTATAATGTACTTTTTGAATGCAGTGAAAATAATACAGGAAAGATTTTAGATATAAATTTTTAATTGATATCCCCTACTTTCATACGTCATCTGCAGTATCAACTGTGGGCGTAGTGTGGAACTAGAACTACTTTTTCATAATTTTATTTTTTACTTTTGAAAGTAGTGTCTCAGAAAACCTGTATATTTGGTACCCAATAATAAAAAGTAAAGCCGTGACAGAAGACTATTTTTCTACCATTATTTTGGCAAGTTTTAGAATTTTTAAAATATTCTTCTTTGGGCGGAATTTTTTCTGTTTATCCGCGGTTGTGCATCATACGCACAGACTGGACCTATATCCATCTCGTCGACAAGACCCAAACATCGACACTCTAAAAAACTGACTTAACCTAACTTAACATAACCTAACCTAGCGTAACCTAACCTATCTTAACCTAACCTAACCTAACTTATAGCCAATGTGTCTTTCGCACTAAAATCCCTGTTTGTAAAATAGTCTATTAAAAATACAGTTCTTTATGAAATGATGAAAATTATATAGTCTATTAAATTATCGTTTTGAAGTTCATATATATATATATACACTCCGGAATCGTACAGTAACATAAAATTTCCCTAAGGACCAATAAAAAATAGGCTCAAAATGAGATTATCAAAGTATATATATATATATATATATATATATATATATATATATATATATATATATATACATACGAGTAAATATCTGAAAATGAGACGCGGAATAACATCAAAACACGCTCGTTGATTAAGTAGGAATTTCGTTGAGAAAATAAATCTTTCACGATGTTGTGGCCACGGCGACATCCCGACCCTTCCATCGGACTTCTTGCGGCAGACATTTTTTAATCAGCTCGTTTAATTGAAGAAAAAGAATCCCAGGAGGAACGCTATAAGAAATTAGGGGGGTAGAATAATTAATCAGAGCGGCTCTTGAGTCCCTCGCAAATTGCGAAGTTTAATCTGGGAAATTAAGAAAATATACCAGATTTCTCGTCATTTTGAGCTCCTCCTAAAAGGCAATTCAATTTTGTCTGCAAAAAGAACACTTTCCCCCAGATAGAAACTTGCAATTAAATCTTTTGATTAGGTTTTCTCCTCTCGTATGGATTTTTGTCAAATGGAGCGGATAAAGGGTTATGCAGCAAGATTTGGCATATTCCTTCTCTAGACAAACATTTGTTAGAAATTATCATTAATATTTTTGCATCAATTTATTAAGAAAGAAGACGAAAAAATTCAAATTTCTTAAAAAAGTTTTAATTAAAAAGTAAGAAATAATTGGGTAAGAAATTTCAATAACTTTTATCGAAATAATAATAATAATGATAATAATAATAATAATAATAATAATAATAACAATAATTATGATAATTGCGTTATTGCCTTTTATATAGAATAATGTTAATAAATCTAATGTACATTATTATCTAATAAGAAAATCATTAACTTTAATAGTAGCAGTATTCTATTAAAGGAGGATCTTCAAGGAAAGTCATAATAATTTTCAACTTCTTAAGCATTATCATCGAGTTATATCGTTTATCTGTGCATAAAAAAGTGAAAAAAGTGTTGGTTAACAGGTTAAATGTCTTATCCTTCTCACCCCAAATTCGTTGGGAAACGAGGCATTGATAATAGAGAATGATCAGTTCTTTTTTGAAGACCATATATATTTTTTTTTCTGCGGGAAGGAGGGGCCAAGGGCGAGCGCCCGCAAAAATGGCCGAGAACCGAAATCAAGGTCTCCGAGAATCATATGCCATTTTTTTTTTGTATATATAAATTTTGGGAAGATTGTTTGGTGTGTAAAATGCGTGTGTATGTAGTGAAGAAGAGGGAGAAGCGTGTGTTTGAGAACATGCTGGACTGCTCACAGGGTAGATGAGATACGGAAAAAGACCAACTGAGGAGGACAGTGACAAGAGAAACGGGAGTTCCAGCACTCCTCTTCTTCTACCAAACGTCCCTCCCGGAGTACTTCCCTGGTCGACTGGTGTCTACAATCTTGTCTTTGGAGATTATATATATATATATATATATATATATATATATATACAGGGTGGGCGGAAAGTAGCTCCCTATTTTGGATTGGTAAAAAAATACGTAATTATCCATTTATTTCAGAAGAAATAATATGAAAAGGTAGGCATACATGGTAGGTTTTCTCTAAAATTCAATGTGGGCTCCAACTCTTTCCACCAGCTTCTGGAGCCGCCCAGGAATGGCGTCCACTGACTTTAGCATGAACTCCGGCGGGATGGAGGACATGACTTCCCGAATTCGGTCCTCCAGTTCTTCCAATGTCCTCGGTTTGGTGCGGTAGACTTCTTCCTTTACCCACCCCCAAAGAAAGAAGTCGCACGGTGTCAAGTCGGGGCTCCTGGCTGGCCATTGATGTGGAACACGACGACCCATCCAACGCCCAGGGAAGTGGGCATCCAGCCACTCACGGACAACAAGAGCGAAGTGCGGAGGGGCGCCATCTTGCATAAATATCAGATCGTCGATGTTCTCCCATGTGCTGACAACCGGCCAGACCTCGTTTCGCAAACATAGCAAGGTACCGCTCAGCATTCATGGTGTTGCGCAGAAGGAACGGGCCCACAACCTGATCTGAGGTCATACCACACCACACCGTTACACTGAACCGATTCTGCCGTTTTTCAGCGGTAACCGTGCGACTTCTTTCTTTGGGGGTGGGTAAAGGAAGAAGTCTACCGCACCAAACCGAGGACATTGGAAGAACTGGAGGACCGAATTCGGGAAGTCATGTCCTCCATCCCGCCGGAGTTCCTGCTAAAGTCAGTGGACGCCATTCCTGGGCGGCTCCAGAAGCTGGTGGAAAGAGTTGGAGCCCACATTGAATTTTAGAGAAAACCTACCATGTATGCCTACCTTTTCATATTATTTCTTCTGAAATAAATGGATAATATACATATTTTTTTACCAATCCAAAATAGGGAGCTACTTTCCGCCCACCCTGTATATATATATATATATATATTATATAATATATATATATATATATATATATATATATATATGTGTGTGTGTGTGTGTGTGTGTGTGTGTGTCTTTAGTGTTCGAGACACACGTGTACATCTTGCATACATCTTAAGTGTGAGAATGTTTATTTCTTTGTATTCTTACAATACTTTATCTTAAATAGCAGTTTAATATCACAATATTGTCCATTATACTTCTGTTTATGTGTATCAATTTATATGTATATTTATACAAGTATACAAACAAATGATTTACGAATGGCCGTATTTATTTATACGTTTGTATTAACGGCAGACGTAAAGTTTTGCATTTAATTTGTATAATTTCCGAAAGCTGTTTTAGGCTTAAGGAAATTGCGTCATTATATTTAATATTTTATTACAAAGTTTAATTGTTCGTTTATTATTCACGGATGATGTTTGTTTACAGTGATTTTGCTGAACTAGAACGTTATACCAAACGTGTATTAAAATACCAAACGTGTATTAAGATACGAAACATGTATGAAGATACCAAACATGTATTAAGGTGTCATCTCTATTTTTGGGGTTCATTATTTTAAATTGTAAGACGTGCGTGTAAGATACAAAGATTTTATTTCTTATCGCAAAGTAATATTCTTAAATTATTATTATTATTATTAATATTATTATTATTATTATTATATTATTATACATAAACAGATAACTAATTTTCTCTTTCGTGTTAAACTATTACAGGGTAGACAATCACGTCCGTATTATTAATTTTCCGTTCAATAGAAATTTTTTTAAAAATTTATACTCCTTAAATGCAATACTACGTTTAAAATATACTATATATATATATATATATATTTTTTTTTTAAGTACAAAAAGAGAATTGGTTAAAGAAGTTTTAGTGTGCAACCGCAAATTGAAGAGAAAACTCAACCTTTTTTTTATAGGAGTAACTTTTGGGCCGACTTTCTTGACCTTTGTACAGTTATAGTCTTGTTATCATGTAAACAAATTCGCTCTTTTGGCCTCAGCTTTTGAGTGGATTGCGCCATATCCAATTGATAATAGAGAGAGTAATCGAGGCACAATAGAGGAGAGACGTGTCTCTGTCTATGCGAAGAATTTTTTGAGGGACAGACGAATTTCTTCCTGTCTTAAAAGAAAACGTGTTCGAACTGAAGTTTCTTTTTACAAAAGTTAAAAAAGAAAATTATGAATGAGAAGTCTCACAATTCTTGACCTGAACTAGGCTTTGCTTTAGGAAATAAATTTCACATTAATGGTTACCGCATGAAAAAAGGTTTTTGGGTAAAAACTTAAACTCATCATGACTTTTTACGAATTTCAGAAATGTGGTAAATATGTTCTCAAGTTTGGACTAACTGGGGAAAGTCTGTCCGAAGTTCGGAATTTTTCGAATAATAGAGCATTAACTACACCGCGTGGGAAGTAAACTTTGGAACATAATGTTTTTAGACTATTTTTAGATGTTTGTTATTAATGTGTAGTATTTATTAATGTATTATTATCAGAGTATTTATATATATATATATATATATATATATATATATATATATATATATATATATGTGTGGTGTGTGTGTGTGTGGGTGTGTGTGTGTGGGTGTGGGTGTTATTATTATTATTTTTTATGCAGAAAGGAGCGGCCAAGGGCGAATGCCCCCCAAAAAACCCCCCCCATAAAAGAAGAGAGGCAAAATCAAGGTCCAGGATTTTCAAGATGCCTGGACACTTTGCGTTTGAAAGAGTGGAGGTCATAGACAGGGGGAAAGATGGGTTGAGGAAGATGGTTCCAGAGTTCACCGGCTGAGTAGATTTATTATTGTTTTTTTGTCATACAATAGCACATTACATGTAGAGTCGTGTCATACAATATTGTACAATATACATTCGATACATTAAAGCTCAGAAAATGCTACAAACTTCAAACTGAGTTCGAAATTCGGAAATTCTAGAACAGTTTTAGAAGTTTGCGAAAATGTTCGAAGTTTTAAGAGCTTCGAACTTGAGAATATTTACTGTACTTTACATGAAATAGCTATTATATTTTAGGCAGAAGGAAGCCATAAGCAAGATTTTTATTATTCGCATTCGTTTATATGTATTGGTATTATAATTTGCTTGTATTATTATTATTCCGAAGGTAATGTATAATATTTTAAAAATACGAGGGTGGGCTGAAAAGTAATGCCTCCACTCAAATAAATTTTAAGGGTTGAAGGATTTTATTCAAACAAAAGCAGTTATGTACCTTAGAGTTTATTCTTCAAAACGATACATTTACTTTTCTATAAAATCACCCTCTACCTCCATACATTTACGCCAACGATAAAGGAGTTTTTGAAATCCATCCCGGTAAAACTCGGAGCTTTGACTACGAAACCAAAATTTCACAGCGGCCTTAACTTCTTCGTCAGACTCGTAGCGATTTCCACGGAGATGTTCTTTAAGTTTAGGAAAGCGGTGAAAATCGCATAGTGCTAAATCGGGACTATATGGTGGATGCGGCAAGACGGTGAATTAGAGATCCTCAATTGCTTCTCGCGTTTCAACACTGGTGTGAGGCAGTGCGTTGTCATGGTGAACAATGACTGCGCTTTTGTGGGTGTGAACCCTCCTGATCCATTTTTCTCAACTTCTTCAGTTTCAATATAACGTGCGGAGTTGATTGCTGTCCCTCTTTCCGTAAAGTCTTCGAGAACAACACCATTGATATTCCAAAAAGACAGTCATCACTTTTCCAGCCGATTTTTTAACTTTGAATTTTTTTGGTTGCGGTGAATTTTTGTGCCGATATTCTATGGATTACTGTTATTTTCAGGGTCATAATGGTGGACCCACGTCTCGTCTCCTGTCACAATGCTGTGCAGAAATTCATCTCCTTCATTTTCGAAGCGCTGTAGATTTTCTTTGTAAATGCGCAGTCTCTCAGTTTTCATCTCAGGCAATGAGCATGCGAGGCACCCATCTGGTGCAGACCTTTCGGTAACCGAGAATACTGATAATGTGTCCCACTCGCTTTTTGGAGATATCGAGCATTGCAGCAATTTTATTTTGTTTAATGCGACGATTTCCACGAATCAGTTCGTTAACGTAGTTCCGATGAGACTCGTCAGTTGCTGTTACAGCCTTCCACTTCGCGGTTTGTCTCGCAAATCTTCTTACCCTGCTTCTCCTTTTTTACACTGCCTCGCCCAAGGTCGAACGGTACTCACCTCAGCACACTGTTTGCCGTGCACAGATTGCATTCGCCGATGAATGTCTATGGGAGCAACACTTTCAGCGATCAAAAATTCAATTACGGCACGTTGCTTGAAGCGAACGTCTTTACTCCTTTCCAGTGTAATCGATACTGAACCAACGTGTAGAATGAATGTAGGCCATATTAGGCTATAACATAAAACCAGTTTTATCTGGTTACCTCTAAACAATCTGGAATGGGATGGGGATATCAAGTTACAACACAAAACCGGTTTTATCTGGCTACTTCTACACAGTCCAGAATTATTCAAGTGGAGGCATTACTTTTCAGCCCACCCTCGTACAATTATTTATTTGGATAATATATATATATATATATATATATATATATATATATATAACCTTACTTTACAATCTTACAGTAATTTTATGCGACGATCCTTCATCAAACGGAGATTAGGCTCGAGGCCTTGCCTCTGTATTTCGAGAGGGTTGACAAAAGTAAATAGACACCTTCGGTTTTTCGATTGTTTTTGATTTGATGATAAAAGTCAATAAATAATAACGAATTTATTGAATTATTATATTTAGAATAGTGTTGCTTTCCCCTTTAAAGGATTATGTAAAGCTGACACACTTCTGGCATTCAATTGATGAGCTTTGCCATTGTTCTCGAGGACAATTATCGTGGTCTCTATTTAGTTTTGTCAACCATCTGTAGAGTTAGCCTGGTAGAAGAGAGAGAGTTCCTTTCTTGGGTTCTCCATCTCACACAGCCAGGCACACCCGGCTCGTCGGAGAATGTCCTGAGCCATGTTTCTAGCTTCCATTTGAAGATAGCCACTTTAACAACAGTAACACTCCTTTTTTCTTTTGGCATTTATTTAAATAACTTTGGTTTAACTGTCAAGTTATTCTTGCGCAGAGTTAAACTGTTCTTTGTCTAGTTTTTGATTGGGAATACTGCATTTTCTACTTTTTCTATTTTCCATTGATGTTATGAAGGTTATATGGTTTGTCATAAGATTAGACACCATTTGTTTTTCCACTATTTTCATGTATAGATGATGACTGTACGTCTCTTTTCTCTCTGAGGAATACAGGTTTAGTTCACATAACCTCTCCCAGTAAATTAGTCTTTTAACCACATCATTTTGATAGAAAGTTTCTCTGTATTTCTGCTAATTAACAAATTTCATCATTTTTACAATGGAACGTCAGAAATGAGCAATACTGAAGTTTTGGTATGATTAAAATCTTTCGGAAATGAGTCTTGGCTATTTGGTCTCTTCTTTTAAAATTTTTTAATATTTGTTCTGTTATTCTTTTAGCTTCATTTATTGTTATCTTATTATGTGTCTCAAATTCGTGTCGTGCATTGAAAATGGTACTAGACGTTTGGTTATATATATATGTGAAGTGTCTATTCGACACCTAATAACGAATTTACCTTTCTGAAATGAATAATAGCTATTTCGAAATGTTTTCTAGATATTTCGGATCACCTGAAAATCAGGGCCCCCAGCCTTCTTTAGTTAGCCTTATAAGGTTAACTAACGAAAATATCAGGACCTAACCTAACCAATCGTTAGGTCATCTGTACGCCCTTGACGATTGGGCAAAGTAGGACAAAAGCCTCCATTTTTATATTATTGTTCGTGTGCTATGAAGTAATCCTAAACAAATATTATAATCTTTGTCTATGTTGATTCACTCTAGTTGATCACTGTTTTGTCTACCTGAATGGTTAGGTTAGGTTAGGTTAGGAACGTGCAACAAAGGAGCATCAACATCGTTTGAAGAACCTATGTCTGGACTATGTGAATGAGGGGAAGACCTTGGAGGAATTTCTGAATGGTGTAGGTCACAGCATTAGGTGGAAGTAAAATGAACTTTAAATGAACCTTAACACTTCATGAACTTTTTAATATTGTACTTTATTTGTTTGATTTTCCCTAGATATGGTATGATGTTCCTTTCATAATGTTCATTTTTATGGTTGTGTAAATAATTTTTGCTGCTGTAAAATAGTGAGCTATAAATTTATAATGCAAGTGTTAATGTGTGCTACTGTATAATACTTATAAAGCTGACTTTGCCAAGATAAGGCATGATGATCCTTTTATAATGTAATTTTTTATGGTTGTGTAAATATTAGCGTTAATGTGTGCTACTGTATAATACTTATAATGCCTTCCTTATTGTAGTCTTATGATATAATAAATGTAATATTTTACATGTCAGAGAAGTGTTCATAAATTGTAAATAATAATGAATAAAATAATGATTAAAAAAAATTCTTCTTATTATTTTTCCTAGGGGGCTTTTGTCCTAGGGTTTTTTTGTCCTACATACTCTTGATATACAGTAGGCCTACCCAAGGTTCAATCTCTAAGTCAGACAGCCTATACTTGAGAAAAGATACTGTTAAGTTAGAAAGGGTTCGGGCTAGAGCAACCAAAATGAATCCAGAAATGAGAAGTAAATTATTTGAGGAAAAATTAGCTGAACTAAATATGTGTTCACTTGAAAAGCAGTGACTTATACGAGAACTAATTTGAGTATTTATAACTGATAAATGGTTTCGATAATGTAAATTACAGAAAGTCATTTGAGATTTGATACAGAGTCAATTACAAGAAGAAATGGATATAAATTGAAAGTCAAAAGTCTTTAAGATTAGCGGTATGAAGCAATTCTTTTCATATAAACTTAAACTTGTACTTAAATTTAAACTCCTTAAATTTCCATGCATTGGACATTTCATTGTTAGACAATTCATTAAACATTTCATTAGACATTTCAGGTTCAATTGTTTAAAAAATTGTTAGGATCACCTGAAGATCAGGGTTCCCACCCTTTTTTAGTTAGCCTTCTAAAGCAACTAACGAAAATATCACGACCTAACTTAACCAGTCGTTAGGCCAACTGTACGCCCTTGACGATTGGTTAGGTTAGGTTGTGATATTTTCGTTAGTTAGTCTTATAAAACTAATTAAAGAAGGCTGGGGACCCTGATCTTCAGGTGATCCAATTGTTGGGACAGTTTAGACATTTCAAATGGCTTCTGAAATGTCTTACGAAATGTTTAACTAATATGAAATATCTAACTCATTTGACATTTCAAAATTCACAAAATTGGGACAACGAAACGTCTAACGAAACGTCTACTTTCATTTTAGTGTGTGCTATAATCGCTGTTAAATTTCATGTTGTTCTCTTCTGATCATCTGTTTATTATGATATATATTCTGTTTGCACGAAGCTCACATCACGCTCAAGATAAAACTTTCTAAATTTAGAACTTATAATTTCTTTTTGAGGGTGCATTCTTTGGAAAGTTTTTACTTCTTTGGGTTATGAAAACTTCTTGTTAGTTGATGTAATAACTTCTTTTAATGATACATAACTTCTTTAGATAGAAGAAATGGTTTCAAAACTTCTTTTTTTGAGTGATTTGAGACAATAAGAGATAATATTTATGTGAATAGAAGGTTGTGGGATGTCTTTGTTTTCTGTGCATTTGGGGTTTTTATCTCAGTCCACTAATGTTTAGGCGTTTGCCGTATTATTTCACTGCCTTATCTATATCCTTATTCATATATTATATATATGTATATATATATATATATATATATATATATATATATATATATATATATATATATATATATATATATATATATATATATATATATATATATATATGTATGTGTGAGTGTGGGTGAAAAGCATGCAAAAACGCCCTCATAGAGGAAAAAGAAAGCGAAAATCAAGATCGAGGGTTTTCGAGGTGCCTGGACATTCTGCGTTTGAAAGGGTGGAGGTCATAGACAGGGAGAAAGATGGATTGAGAAAGGTTGCTCCAGAGTTGGCCGGTTAAGTAGAAGAAAGATTGAGAATACCGATTAACCCTTACGTTAGAGAGTTGGACAGAAAAGGAATGAGAATGTGTCGAAAGTCTGGTACTGCATGCTCTCCTTAAAGGAGGAGGCATGCAGTTAAAGAGTTCGGAAGAGCGATGCCCGTTATAATAGCAATAGCAAGGAGAGAGAGAGAGAGAGAGAGAGGCAACATTGCGGCAAAGAGAGAGAGAGTGAAGACAGTCAGTAAGAGACAGGGAAATGATGAGACGAAAAATCTTTGAGTCCATCCAGTCAAGTAGAATTGTGTGGGTTGAGCCATCCCACACATGAGAAACGTATTTCATACAGGGGCGGACAAGACCCCTGTAAAGAAACAGCAACTAAGTGAGAGAGAAGAAACTGCGGGACCAGCACAACACATCTAACCTCTGAGAAGCTGTTTTAGAAAGAGATTATATATCTATAATATTTCCAGGAAAGATCACGAGAAAAGGAAGCACCAAAATGTTAAGAGAAGAGGAAGGCAAAAAAATTCACTTTTTTCTACGTGAAGGTCAAAATATGATAATTAAAACCCACTCTAATAGACAAAGTTTATTTCCACAACAGTTTCGATGCCCACTGGCATCCTCTTCGGGTGGATACAGAAAAACGAATGAATCAAAAACAAGAGGGAAAACAGTCTAGGGACCATTAATAAAAAAAAAATAATAAAAAAATAAAAAAAATGCCCTTCTGGGGTCGGGGGAACGGGATCTAGCCTAGGTGCGAATTTCTTAATGGTCTCTGGATTGTTTCCTTCTTGCCTTTTTCATTCGTTTTTCGGTTTACAATTTCTGTATAATAAACAACAGTGTAATAATCAATGTAATAATAAATTTATAATTTCTGTAATAAATAATAATGCAATATTAAATGTAATAAATTTAATAATAAATGTAATGTATAGAACAGGAAGATAGTTTTAAATTTGTGCGAATGTACTCATAAGCGGGTCCCTTTAATAAAAATGCCCTTCCAGTGTCGGGAGAACGGGATCTGACCAAGGTGCGAATTTCTTAATGGTCCCTGGACTGTTTTCCCTCTTGTTTTTGGTTCATTCGTTTTTCTATATCCACCCGAAGAGGATGCCAGTGGGCATCGAAACTTGTGGAAATAAACTCTGTCTATTAGAGTGGGTTTTAATTATCAGAAGAGGAAGGATTGAGTTGTGTATTTTCTAAGGTGAGGGGATAGTCGTGTGGAAGATTGTGACGAGTAGACAGATGAAGGAACCGAGTTTTTGAGGCATTGAAGCTCTAATGTTTCCTCTGCCTCATTCAGAGATAATAGAAAGATCACAGGTCAGGTGCATCATAGCCGTCCTACGCGAAGCATGGAATGACTGTTCAGAGGGACCCTTTGTGAAGTAGGTGGAAGAGTGAACAGTGGAATCATCGGCATAGGAATGGATAGGACAGAAAGTGGGACTTAACAGATCATTGATAAATTAAAGGAAAAGAGTAGGTGACAGGACAGAGCCCTGAGGAACACCATTATTAATAGCTTTAGAAGAACAGTAGTCATCTACAACCGCAGCTATAGATGGGCCATAAAGGAAATCAGAGATCAAGGCACAGATAGGAGGATAGAAACCGATGAAGGACAGTTTGAAAATTAAAGATTTATGCCAGACTCTATCAAAAGCTTTAAATATTTCTAGTACAATAGCAAAGGTTTCATCGAAATCACGAAAGGAGGATGACCAAAAGTCAGAGAGATATGCAAGAAGATCGCCAGTAGAGCGTCCCTTGCGGAACGCATACTGACGATCTGAAAGAAGATTGTTAGAAGAGAGGTATTTAAGAATCTTCCTATTAAGGATAGATTTAAAAACTTTAGAAAAGCAAGAAATCAAAGCAGTTGGACGATAGTTGGAGTGTTGAGAGCGCCAAAGTGTCAAAGAACGTCTCTTCTTGGAAGGATCCAAAGGTCGAATTGGAGCGGAAGGACAGGAAACAGATATAAGATTGTGGTCGGAGGAGCCCAACGGAGAAAAAAGTTCGACAGAGTAAGAAGAAGGACGAGTGGTGAAAAATAACTCCAGAATGTTGGGCCTATCTCCAAGGCGATTAGGGATACGAGTAGGGTGCTGTACAATCGTCTCTAGGTCATTCAAGATAGAGAAGTTGTAAGCTATTTCACCAGGGATGTCAGTGAAATGGAAGGAAAGCCAAAGGTGGTAGTGAACATCGAAATCTGAAATGGAGATTTCAGCAAAAGGAGATAGGATAGAATGTATTTCACTTTGGAAGTGAGGTAGTCAAAGAATTTTAGAGTCAGTAGAATTAGGAGAAAGGTAGACAGCGTAGATGTATTTAGTTTGAGACTGGCATGTAAGCCGTAGCCAGATGGTGTAGAATTCGGAGAATTCAAATTTGGGAATACGAGTGCAAGTTAGGTCGTTGCGTGCATATACGCAACATCTACCTTTGGAATGAAATTGAGGGTAGAGAAAATAGGATGGCACGAAAAGGGGTTGCTGTTAGTCGCCAGACACCTGAGTCACCTCAGTTTCAATGAGGAAGAGAAGGTGAGGTTGAGGAGGGGTGGTGTTCAACAGATTGAAAAACTGAGGAAAGGCCACGAATGTTGCAGAAGTTTATGAAAA
This sequence comes from Bathynomus jamesi, assembly GCA_023014485.1. Taxonomy (NCBI): domain Eukaryota; kingdom Metazoa; phylum Arthropoda; class Malacostraca; order Isopoda; family Cirolanidae; genus Bathynomus; species Bathynomus jamesi. The sequence goes on from JAJOZX010004060.1 coordinate 382,776, forward strand.
GTGAATCAAGTAGAGGCCCAGAACATCTCAAATGAGCAGTAGCAGAACTGGCCCCGCTGCCCGGGTCTGCGTTTCCGGTATCAGGAGCGGGGGAGCCAGAAGTGAGGACACTTATGGTCCCCTCCCCAAGGGACTCTGAGGCTCTTGAGGTCGATGCCATTTTGTTTTTTAATTTTGAAAAGATTGTGTAGTATGTAAGATGCATGTATATGTAGCGAGGAATAATGAGAGAAATGTACGTTTGAGAGCATGCTGGACTGCTCACAGGGTAGGTGAGACACAGAAAAAGATCAGCTAAGGAGGACAGTGACAGGAGAAACGGGAGTTTCAACACTCCCTGTCTCTTGCCTAACGTCTCACCCGAAATACTTCCCTAGTCGATTGGTGTTTACAATCTCCTCCTATGTGTCTGTGCCTGAAAGAATATATATATATATATAATATATATATATATATATATTATATATGCCCCATCCCCTTTATATCTTTCTATTTTGCTCATTCTCAAAAGATTGTAGTTGTCTATCTGGATTTCCTATTCATCAATACAGTTTTCACAGTTGGTTTGGCAATCTTTTAGATGTGTTTCATTAAGCACGTAAAGTCTGCTCTTATTTCTTTCATAAGTCTTTTCAAATACAAAACTTTATTCGGGAGGGATTGTCCTTACACGTTGTATACGCTCGTGGGTATCATTTTTATTTATTCCTTTTCATTTTGACTTGCCTGCTTTCCTGTTGCACTGTCTTTCGCAGAAACATGTTTCGTGAATGTCTGATCTTCCGTGAAAGTTTTATTTTTTACTGCTTCGATAGGCACTGTTTCACTTGTATCCGTAACTTCTCTCCCGAGGGAGCCATTTTAGTGGGAGAGAGAGCATTTTGGATGCGTCTCTTTGAAAATTCTGAATAATGTTCACTTCTGTAATAGTTTCGAAGATGTGGGGGAAAAGACGCATTCGTTAGTTAAAAATCTTAAAGCTAATTTTTTTTTTCTTTTCGTTCAATTTTTGGGACGTTAACACACCCCAAAAAAATGTAATAAGGTTTACCCAAAACGTAATAAAATTTTACTGAGCCAAGTTGTTTGCACTGTTCCAGAAATTAAAGTAAATTTTACAATTTTGGTTTGGTATTACATATATATTTTAATCTTTCTCTATAATTGGAAAAGCTCCTTACCATTTTTCAGCTTTTTCTTGGGTCGAAACAAGGCAGTTCAAGATGACGCGATTTGAGATGAATTTTTCAGCTGTTACATTAGATCACACACTCTCATATATAGTTTATTCGACAAATATATTACTTTCTAATAACCACGATCACCTTATATTTCATGTACTTCATTAACTATTTATCACCAATTACTTGAAATTTAAGGACTTTTACAGGCACCGTAAAAAAACATATATTTACTTAAAAAGCTGATAGCAAGCATCTGTCGGGCTAACTCAAGCATTTGGGATGTAATATAATAATATATATATATAATATATATATATATATATAGAGAGAGAGAGAGAGAGAGAGAGAGAGAGAAAGAGAGAGATGTGGTGTGTGTGTGTGTGTGTGTGAAAGGGAAACAATTTTATTCTTGCAAATCATTATACAGGGTGACCAAAAAAGTTTGGAATCAAATGAATATTTCAAACAGTTGTAAACAATAGTTCACATTGCTTCCATACTTTATGATCACCTTGTATCCTTATATGATAGTCAGTAGACTTCCTTTTTTTTAGATATTCATTAATTAAAACAAATCTCATAACAACGAAAGATAGATAACATGAAAAAACATGATGAAATAGAAATGAATGAAAAAAAATTGTAAAAAAATCAATGAGCATATATACATGTCTTCACTATATAGGCAGTAAATTATTTGACTCACTATTAATAACTGTGAAGATATTTCCCTAAAAATATTAGTAAATACATTTGAAAGTGACTCCAGAGTTATTATTTTTATGGTGAAGATTTGGTGACTGTTTGTATGACCTTATTATCTGTGCGGACAGTTTCAGTATTAAGCATTTCACATTTTATAATAAAATGCAGCTACTAACTGCACTGTAATGATATTTCCTTCTTTAATTAAATGTGAATTAAAGTTACTGCGTGCTATACACGCAAATTCAAGCCTTGAAAGACTATTCTGAGGGCGTTTTACTAAATCTATTTGCTGCAGGTCATTAAATTAAGATATCTCGCGTCATTGTCATGAACGGAAAGTGTCAAAGGAGTAGCGGTCAACTTGCGTGAGACCTTCAAAAGACAATTTGGTATTTGTGGTAGCAATGACGATCGATTCTCCAGATTACAGACTCAGAAAAACCTATTCTATAATAAATGAGGGTCAAAACAAACAAACTAGTCATGTACCTCTCTGACAGCTAAGGCTACGTCGTGGTCACGTCGCAACACCGCTTCCCGTCAGATCAGCGAAGTTGCGTTACGTTGGCTCTACTCAGTTGTTGGATTGGTGACTGTTCTCCACGTTCAGATGGTACAGCAATTCATAGTTCGGGTCTCGCGTAAAATTGTACAAATCCCCTTCGTCACAAAGGAAGTTAAGCAAAGAAAACATTATTATTATTCTTTCTGACAGGCAAGTTAAAACTTCGGCGAGAGAAAATAGTTTCATATGTTTAGCATTAAGTTCTTTATTAACTCTTAACTCTTTATTAACGGCCAAATTAATCAGAAAAAAATAAATATTAATAGTCCAATTAGCAATTGTATGTTGTAGAGAAATTATTTCAATATTGTAATATTAATTTTTACCAATAAATACTGAATAAAAATAATAATAGTAATAGTTACAGTATAATGAAGTGCTGAAACTGAGAATTACCATTCATTACATTATACATATTTTATCTCATTTTTGAAGAATAAATTTTGGAAAATAATTCACGTTACATTTGAAGAAAAGAATAAGATTGAATTTTCTTCCTGGAAGATGTACACTTTAAAATATTACCTCCTTTTAAAAGTCATTTATGAGTGATCCTTAATACTTTATATTGGCTTCTGTGGCGATACGTCGTAGCCAATGTCGTAACACCGCTGCCCGTCGATCATTGAAGTTACAGGTTTGCGTATTGTAGCCACCCGTGGTTCGTAACCCACGTAAAGCTGTAGGTCCTCTCCTTCGTATGACCCTGGCTGTTGCGAAGGAAGTTAAACATCCCCATCAAATAACAATTTGCTTTTGTAGTACTGCTTCAGGCAAATCAAATAGACGTTCTAATGCTGTTTTTATTATATTTGTTGGTTGGTTGATCCACTTAACGTTCTTCGTTCAGCAGAGGGGTCTGGGACGGGCGGTAGCGCCACCTCGCAAACCCCATTTCTCACACTGGCTTGGGACGCACTGTGCTTCAATTAAACTTTTGTGGAATCATATCCTATAGCACGAATTCGTTACGGATATCCATTGACAAATACCAGTTTGTAATTAAAAAGATGGAAGTTAAGATAATGATTTTTCTTAAGCGTAATTTAAATTTAAAATGTGAAGAACTTTCTTTAAATTGGTAAACCTTTTTACGAATGTGGACAGTAAAGGTAGATTACATTTTATTTTTTGGTGCAAGTAAACTTTTTAATGAATGTGGACAGTAAAGATAGAGGACATTTTATTTTTTGGTGCAACTAAACCTTTTTACGAGTGTGGACAGTAAAGGTAGAGGACATTTTATTTTTTGGTGCAAGTAAACTTTTTAATGAATGTGGACAGTAAAGATAGAGGACATTTTATTTTTGGTGCAAGTAAACCTTTTTACGAGCGTGGACAGTAAAGGTAGAAGAAATTTTATTTTTGGTGCAAGTAAACCTTTCCTAATGTGACAATTTGTTTCATTAAACAAGTCGCGGGATTTTTTATAAAGTTTGTACATAAATTAAAATGACTCTTCCTTTAGTAAAAAAAAAAGCTTCTTCATTACATAATAACTAAAAATAGGAAACTTGGTCTTATTAAAAATTTGGACTGTGTCAAATTTTTTTGAAAATTTTGTCACTAGTACAGTTTTTATGCTGATTCTAAATATGGAACTCATTTTTTGCGGAAATAAATATTTAACATTTTATTGGCGTTTGTTTGGAGGAATAGTGCCAGCTTCTTCACACGAACTCGCAAAAAACAATAATTTTTGTCGTTATTAATGTTCATTTGTTGCCTGCTTACACCTAGTTTAGTGTAAATATTATTGTTGTAGTGTGAGCGTATGATAATGCAGTGCTGTAATCTATCTACTTGTGAGTTGCCTCCGGTCAATTGAATGCCCGGTTAGGTCAACTGTACGCCCTTGACGATTGGTTAGGTTAAGTCGTGATATTTTCGTTAAAACTAACGAAAATATTATGACTCAACCTAACCAATCGTCAAGGGCGCACAGTTGACCTAACCGGGAGTTCAGTTGACCTAACCTGGCATTCAATTGACCTAACCGGGCATTCATTGACCGGGAACATTAATAACAACAAAAATTACTGTTTATGCGAGTCCGTATGCAGAAGCTGACACTATTCCTGCAAACAAACGTCAATAAAATGTTAAATATTTATTTCCGCAAAAAATGAGTTGCATATTTAGAATCAGCATAAAAAACTGTACTAGTGACAAAATTTAATAAAAAATTTGACACAGTCCAAATTTTTAATAAGATCCGGAAACTTTTCCAACACAGAGCGTCATCCTTACTTCTAACATACAATATTAATATATAAGATTAGCCGTTTGTTCTCTCCCAAAACTCCCAAACCCCAAACCCTCAAACCCCCAAACCCCGCCATCAAAAACGTGCACAAAAAAACTAAATTTTTATGAGCATTGAAGACTATTCTATAGTTTACCCACAAAAAACCGAACCCCGACCCTTTCTTACTTAAAATAAATCGATATAGCCACATTCATTTTCTGTGACAAATGGATTGTGGAATCATTATCGAATCATAGATTCTCTTTATGAACTGGGAAAAGATATCTTATTTATCGCCGTTATAAGCAAAGTCTACGTAGCGTAAAAGCGTCAGTTTCTATTTTATATTAAAAATTTCATAATAATACTTTATATATATATATATATATATATATATATATATGTTGAGATATTTCACGCAGGAAAATGAAAGCAGGAGTAGCGAGGTTTCACTCCAATCAATCTTAAACTTTATTGAGCTGAGAATGCTCCAGTGATTGGAGCGAAACGTCGCTTCTCCTGCTTTCATTTCCCTGCGTGAAATATCTCAATACTGAACCAATATATATATATGTGTGTGTGTGTGTAAAATTTGGTACTTTCTCGTTATCCCGGACCTTAGGCGTTTTGCCAGATTCGTACGCCACTTGCCAGATTGCCAATTTTTTTTTAAATGGTTAAGTAACTAACCTAACCTAACCCAACCCCTGGTTAGGTTAGGTTAGGTTAGGTTTGGTTAGTTACTTAACATTAAAAAAAAATAATTTGGCAATGAAATTTGGCAATCTGACAAGCGCGTCCGAATCTGGCAAAAAGTCTGGGGTCCGGGATAACAGGAAAGTACCTAAAATACAAATCAACTAATGTTATATATTGCAAATTTAAAGGGAACGAAGAAATGGAGAATGTGATGTTATACACATATGAAATACACATTGCAAAAATAGTACTAATAAATAAAATATCAATATAGAATTTCAGCGAAAACAAAACCTAAACAATTAAATATTCCATAATGAATATGTAATACTTTAGTACACCGGTGTCCAATAGAAATTCCATGATAGCCACACTTATGGTTTTCTATTTTTCGTATTCGCCACATCATAAAATAGGATTAAAAAACATTTTACAAACGACATTTCAAATTATTTATTATTATTAAAGATAAATATTACAAAAAAATATTAATAATATCGTCACAACGCAATAGCTTATTCGCCACATGTGGCGAGTGGCGAACGTATTGGACACCGCTGCTTTAGTATGTACTTACAAACTTTAACCGAAGTGTCGTACAGAACTTTATAATCTCTAACACAATATAAAATTTTGCAGAAATTTTAGTTCCGTGCCTATTTATAAAGTACACAGTGATAAGGGGAAATGTATATCTGGGAGGCGCAGGAAAGGACTAGGCACAAGCAAAAATTCTGCTTTAGCTCTCAGAGGAACTTATGTTCGTTTGTTCGTTTTCTCATTATATTATTTTCTCGGAGACACTAACACCGGACCTCCGGACCACCGAACCACCGGAATTAATATAAGTGACGGTAGAAAATATCAGGAAAATTGGTCTAGATTTAGTATTCACAACTGGAAGCAGTTAACTAGTGATACAAAATCATCACAATAATATCAAGCCACAGCATATGACGAGTACATCGTAAACAAAAATACTCTTAAATATGAATGCTTTAATTTAATTTGAACTGGAAGGTAGGAAATTGGCAAAGCATAAAATTAAATATGACAGCAATAGACTGGAAATCATTTTTCAGGATGAAACAGCGGAAGAGATGCTGTACTCCTTAAAAGAGAAAACGATAGGAATATTAGAATAATATCCTCTGAGAAATAAAAAATTAAGAAAGCCGAACAATTGAGAGAAAAGCAGCTCCTGTTTTGCGCGAGAAACGAACTATTATGAAACTAAGTAATCGCTTAAACAAAACAATAAAAAATAATTAAGGAATGTTTTAAGAGCAAAGTACAAATCCGCCTTGAATGTCTCAAAACAACGAACACAATGGTAAATGAGAGAATCTCCTTTCTGGAAGAAGAATTATATGAACAGTAGTTTGCAGACTTTAATTTTACATCTAAAGACATTTTATACATCATCATATCGTAAATCGACATATCGCACATATCTATGACAGCTGCAGTTACATTCAGCAGTAGGTCCGGAACAACGGAATGCTACCTTGATTAAGCAACGTAAACATAGAATAGAGACGTTCAAAGAGACGTTCTGATGCTGTTTATATTTCATTAACGTTCTTCGTTCAATAGAGGGGACTGGGATGGGCCCTAGCGCCATCCACCAAGCCCCATTTCCCACACTGGCTTGGGACGCACTATGCCTCAATTAAACTTTGGTGGAATCATATCCTATAGCACGAATTCGTTACGGATATCCATCGACAAATATCGGTTTGTAATTAAAAAAACGAAAGTTAAAAAAAAAAGCTTTTCCTTAAGCGTAATTTAACTACGATGTTATACGTAAGCGGTCTTTGCCAAGTCATGTGATTTAATAGCATTCAAACTGAAAGATACAATAGGAAGATGATTATATAACCATTTCAGAGAGCGTGTAATCAAGAAATATCCTTATCAGGTTGAAGATAGACAACTCAGTACCAGAATGAATAGTATGTATTCCACACTTACTTTATTTTAATGCTAATTGATACACATAATGAAGTAACTAATAGTAGTGCAGTAGAAATACAAACATTCTCAAAACAAAGGATTTAGATATAACCGATGAAGCAATTATAAGCTGCGATAACAATAAAAAGCCACAAGAATAACGGGACAAATATCAAAACCTTTAAAAAAAAATGAGGAAAATTAATGCTTCCTTTGCTGGAATCCTGATCATACCAACACTGCAATATTGCTCAGTTATTACGTCATCATATAAAAAAAGAAGAAATAATAAGGGATACACAGAAACTCCGCATGAATAGAACAAATGACTTGGATACTAAAAGCAAAGACATTGTGATCTAAATTTATACTTTCTTGGCAAGAAAAAAGAATAGAAACACATTATAATATAGGCATGAAAATAATTAAAGAATTGGTACCTTATCTGAAAGCAAGGGTGCAAGGGTACGTCGTTGCCGATGTCGTAGCATCGCTTCCCGTCGATCACCAAATTTAAACGACATTAGGTCTGGAATGTAGTTGGATGGGGGTACTGTCCTCCGCATCTGTATTATATAACAATCCGTAGTTCGGATCCCACGTAAAGCTGTAGGTCCCCTCTGTTATATGACCTTAGATGTTGCGAAGGAGGTTAGACAACCCATAACAAAAAATATCTAAAACTATATCCATTGACCACTCAAACAACACTGGAAAAGAGGAATGACAGAAGATGCTGCATTTCGAACTAAATACTGGTCACAGAACAGACAGCCTCACCTGGTTAATCACTTGGTGAAAAATGAAAAAAATACTGTTGTCAATGTGGATACCTTCAAATCCGACGCCAGTATCAGACTTGAAGCTGTCAGTCAGAACTGGAACAGAGTCCGAATGGAGAGAAGAATGCTAAAAACGAGACGACGAAGCCTTTTAATTGGGATATCAGACTTGACACTCTTAAAATACTAGCAAACGAAATACATGCAACAATTCCCTCAACGAAACTGGGGAACATATCATTGACACAACCGGTATACGGAAAAACTGAAGTCCTCTCAGCAAACAGTGGGTCCGGTAATAAACTTCCCACAAACTTTACGAACTTAATTCCAAACAAATCTCGGTGCTACTGTAGTATGCGGTCTACCTACGATTCGGCGGTCTACCTACGATTCGGCGGTCTACCTTTTAATTATAGCTTCTTACCTTCTTATTATTTTATTATTAGGTTAATTGTACGCCCTTGACGACTGGTTAGGTTAAGTCGTGATATTTTCGTTAAAACTAACGAAAATATCACGACTTAACCTAACCAATCATCAAGGGCGTACTGTAGTATGCGGTCTACCGTTAAGTATGCGGTAGTAGTATGTTTAACTTCTTTAATAATTCCTTAATTGTGTAAATTAAATTATAATTCCTTTCAATTCATTTTCAATTAATTCCTTTTAAATATTTGAACGGTAGACGGCATACTACAGTAGAAACTTAACGGTAGACCGCATACTACAGTAGAAACTTAACGGTAGACCGCATACTACAGTAGAAACTTAAAGGTAGACCGCATACTACAGTAGCACCCAAATCTCCTTCATCAAACAGTGGGCATGAGGCTCGAAAGAGAACCAGGTAATGGTTGCAGTTGCGGGAACGATAAAAGTATACGCAGTCCTCCTTGTCCGTCTAGTTTTGCGGCAGCCTTTGGACCACCATGGAACTTGGCGTCTTCCGAATAATCTAATTGTGCGAGGTACAGACTGAAACAAGGACCAATCAGCCATGTTCAGGAGCAAACGAGGGACCCGAGGACAAGGAAAGCTCCTAGACTAAGCGAGACAAATGCGAAAATGATCAGTGCCATGACGTTCATCAGCCACCTCCCTATAATGAAGTTCAATCAAGCGTCAGGAAAGCAGAGAGACAGGTCAACAGCCGTGAAGGCCATGAAAATGAAACAGTTCGTCTGTGTTAAAAATTTCCAAGTCCAAACTGCATCATTCCCAATTTTATAATATACTAATTTCAAAACAGTCATTTCTAAAACTCCCATATAACCTCAGAAATACTTTGTAATTGGTCGAAGATACTTCATAAATCATTATCCAAACTTGTAATTGTTTGCTATAACCTATTCCTTATTTTTACGCATAATAAAATAAGAATGACGTGTGTAAATGCCTATCTCATCGTCAAACAAAATCAAAAGCGTTGATTCCACCCCTTCGGTTCCCGAATTAGCATTCCATGTGGCCACTTCTCACTCAAGTTCATTCTAATTTCACTCTCAGGTCAGTCATGAGAAATTATGGGAATCTAAAAGAGGAATGACTCAATGAATTAATTTTTTTATTCAATGAATTCATTCCTATCCCACTTCAGTCATTGCATTTAGGAAGTGTAACTGTAAATACACCGTTAGGTTACTATTACTGTTCTGTTGGATCACCCTTTTCAAACATAATCCCAGTTAAGCTTAACCCCCCCAAGTTAGGATGAGTTCCGGTAAGTTAGGTTATTATTTTAATTTCCTATTAGATCACCATGGAAGCTAGGATAATAAAATAAATATAAAAACAAAGCAAAATACAGGACTCGCTCTTTTTAAATACCTAAAAAAGGCAAAATAGTCGTTGTTTTAACACACTTTTTTAAACTATATAACTGACTCTAGGTCACGTAAGGTCTCTTCGTCGTTCTGTATTATACGTTTATATATAATAATTTACAATACTTTCTTACAACCTTATTGTAAGCACTATTGATCCCTCTCACAATTCTTTCAAATGCTGCGGAGTGGTCACACTTTTGTTTAGATTTACTGTTTAGTTGGTGATTTTATTTCTGGCAGGCTTTTCATCTGTATGCCTGTTAATCTACGCAGTACATTTTGCTATGTTAATTATCTTTTAAGTACATTTTGCTATGTTAATTATCTTTTAAGTACATTTTGCTATGTTAATTATCTTTTAAACTTGTTTTGCCTCTTCATCAATCTTCTTCACATTCATTTTATGCATACGACATTTTAACATTAAAATGCTAAAGAAACAGATGCCTCTTGCACTGCTATCAGTCATGAACGGATAAGTAGTGAGAGTGTGGCCCGAGTTTGATTTCAGACTTGAGTCACATGCTATTATTCCTTTATCGTCTAAGTTCTCATCACGTTTTTAAACCATTTTAATATATTTTATCAAGTGTAAACTGCGGAATATATTATTTTTGTGATTTTAAGGACAATTCCCCATTCGGTAATTTGTTTCAAAGGCACTGATAGGTGTTTTTAACTTTAAATTGTTAAATAATGTTCTGTTTTGCGTACCCTTTATCAACGCAAACATCGATATTTGTTCGGTTTTTTTTTTAAATATGTACTACTCTATCACAAACCAACAGCACAGAGTATCTGAAGCTCATTCATTCTTGTATTGTCTCCTTCATGTAACTTAAGTATGTGATACTGTTATCAATAGCTTCAAAATAATTTAATTCACAGCCATATATATATATATATATATATATATACACACACACACAGTATATATATATATATATATATATAATATATATATATATATATATATATATATATATATATATATATATATATATATATATATATATATAGTGGCGCTTATAAGTATTCGTACAGAGAAATATTTCAGTTATATTCATCCTTATCTTTTGTACCATGCATAGGTTAGTTTTGAAACAGTTACCGTTCGTTTGGAATAATTTAACAAGAAAAACAATTAGTTTAATGTAAAATATCAAAGAATTTGAGGAAAATAAAAATAATTTTAAAATGCAAAAGTTTTCGTACATTTACTAACAAAATATTTAATACTTTGTATGTCCACCTTTTGCTTGAATAACTTCAGTGATTTGTTTTGGGTATTTTTCTACAACGTTTTGACATCTCTCATTAGAAATTTTAGCCCATTCTACTAAGAAAATTATTGCAATTCATTCAGATTCGAATGGTTTCTCTTGCGGACATCTTTTTTCAAATCAAACCATAAATTCTCGATTAAATTGAGATCTAGGTTTTGACTGGGCTACTCGAGAAGTTTAAAATTTTTTTGTTGAAGCCATTTCATACTGCTATTACTTTAATGTTTTGGATTTACTTACAAACATCTTGTTGCTGTGTCCAATTTCGACCCATTCACAACTTCCAAACTGAAGGCAATACATTTTCTTATAAAATTTCCTGATACTTCTTTAAATTCAAGATTACAAGTTTTCCTGGGCCACAAGCACTAAAGCATCCGCAAACAAGCAAACTACCACCCCCATGTTTGACTAGAAGAAGGATGTTCTTTTACTCGAATGCAGTATTTGATTTTCGTCAAACATACCGTTGCTCGTTGTTCCCGAATAATTCTTGGTCTCGTCTGTCCAAAGAACTTTCTTCCAGAATGTAAATACATTATTTTGATGATCCTTGGCGTAATTTAAACGAGGTCTTTGAACGTTTTTCTTCGTAGCAGAGGTTTTCTTCGTGCAACTCTTCCATGCAGACGATTCTTTCTCAATGTACGACGTAGAGTAGAGGGATGGACATCGATCTTAAACCCTGTAATCACTCGTGGATTTGCAGCAGCCATTCTTTCAATCCGTTTAGCTGTACGTTCTGAAATCTTGCAAGGCCGTCCACTCCTTGGTAGAGTTGTGAATGTTCAAAGCCTCTCCATTTCTTTATAACTGCAGCAACCATCGTAAAATGAAATTCGAAGCTCTCCTTCTCTCTTCCTATAACGCTTTCCAGACTCCTGTAAACAGCTCTTTACCACGACGACCATTGCTTAGTAATGGCCTGTACAGTCATCCGTCTTCCATGAAGATTCACAGAGAAAATTCTAGAATTCAGAATCGCCAAAAATCTCTAATCAATAAACAGCCAACTACTGATAAAAATTGTAAATTCTTCAAGCCTTAGGTGAACACACAAAGTATTAAGTAATTTTGTAAATAAATGTACGAAAACTTTTTCATTTTAACTTCTTTTTTTTTCCCCTCAAATTCTTTGCTGTTTTACATTAAATGTTGGAGTTAAACTAATTTTTTATTTTTTAAATATTTCCAAACGAACTGTAAACGTTTCATTACTATCCTCTACTTCGTACAAATGATAAGGACGAATATAACTGAAATATTTCTCTGTATGAATACTTTTCAGCGCCCCCCCCATCAAAAAAAAATAAAAATATATATATATATATATATATAAAAAATGCAAATTCATAGGGAAAAATTAAAAACGATTCCCAGACTTTTCGTGTATTTAGCAATACACCTCATCAGGGAATGAAGGGAGATGTCAACAAGCAACACAGTTCTTGAGAACAACAGAATGGGGTCCCACTTGTTCTCAAGAACTGTGCTTCTGTTCTGACACCCTCCTTAGGCACACTCTTTCGTCTATACCTTTAACCTGATACTTTTCCTTCCTGCTGCAAGTTCGCTCTCATTCAACCTCTCACAAAGAAGGGTGACCGATCTTAACCCCACAAGTAGAGCCGGTCTTAGGGTAGGGCGAAACGGAACATTTGCCCGGGCCCCGCGCTTGGAGGACCCTACGCTTAGTATTATATATATATATATATATATATATTATATATATATATATATATATATATATATATATAGAATATATATAATATATATATAGGCCTAAGACTAATTTTAATTTCTTTCAAATTTTGTTAAACAGTCACTTTTTTAAAATTTACTTATATATATATATATATATATATATATATATATATATGTCTCAAGACAGGTTGAGTGGACTTGCTATACTTTCTATCCAGAGGGAAATTGCATCAAATTTGGTTTATCACAATATGATAGCAGAGTTTGCTGCAAGGAAGCCGAGGAAGGTGAATTTTAGAAAATGCGCTGAATATAAATTATATAATATACAGTAACAGACTGCATAGCATTATTCAATATGTATTTTGGATTGTAAACCTTCTGATATTTAGGATTGTATTTTGGATTAAATATATTTTGGATTTTAAATCTTCTGACATTTTGATATTTTGGATTTTATTTGGGATTGATTGTATTTTGGATTGTAAACCTTCTGTATGGTATTTTAAAGATATTCATGAGACCTAAATCAGTGTTAAGAGTATTAAATAATGCTGTGTTAAGATAACGCTGTATAAGTCTAAATATTGACATCAAGTAACCATGTAAACATGAAAATAAAATTGTATGTATTAAATTTTCCTTTTATTTAGATATCTCAATTAGTTGATATTTTTTAGGGGGCTCCGCACAGGTTGAGTTGCCCCAGGCCCCGCACCCATCCCTAGGATTGGCCCTGCCTTCAACTATCGTTGCTATATTACTCTAGACCATGGGTCGGGGAACTTTTTTGGGTATTACCCAAAAATCTATTTGAGTAAAATGAAATTACCCCCAGACTTCAAAGTAAACAAAAACAAGCCAATTGCTCTTAAAATTGTTGCATATGGTATACAAAAAATTCAAATTAAAAAAATGTTTATTGGATCCATTATTATGGAGAAATAAAAAAAAGCCACACATGCTGGCATAAGAATAGCACACAAACAAAATTAGTAAAAAAGATTGAAGAACTGAAGAATTTCATTCAAAACATCTCCACTTCACTTCAGGTTTTGGAAAAATTATGGTGTTTCATTTTTGATACATCAAAATCAGGACGTAAATTCGTAATATTCTAAAATTTAGAATAACGCCACATTTATGTAACAAAATAAAATAAAAATATACGAAAAAAATATCAGCACAAAGTGTCAAGCACTAAAAGCACCTCTTCGTTTCATGATACCATACACACGACTGAGGCTCTGAGGGAAGTGTCTCTCATACCGCACGCATTACCCCCAAAATTTTTAAATTTACCCCTGTTCCCCGACCACTGCTCTAGACATATCAAAGATCACATATACTCATATACTCTCTTTCTAAAACAGTTTCTAAGATGTTGTATGTGTGCTGTACCGGCTCCGCAGTTTCTTTATCCCCCACTCAGTTGCTGTTTCTGTACAGGGGTCTTGTCCGCCCCTGTATGGAATACGTTTCTCATGTGTAGGTTGGCTCAACCCACACAGCTCTATTTGACCAGGTGGAGTCAAAGGCTTTTGATCTCATCAATTCCCCGCCTCTTACTGACTGTCTTCAATATCTTTCTCTTCGCCGCAATGTTGCTTCACTCTCTCTTCACCATCGCTATTATAACAGACACTGCTCTTCTGAACTCTAACTGCATAACTCCTCCTTTAAGAAGAGCACGCAGTACCCGACCTTCAACACATTATCATTCCTTTTTTGTCCAATTCTCCAACGCAAGGGTTAATCGGTATTCTCAATCTTTCTTCTACTCAACCAGTCACCTCTGAAGGAACCTTTCTTAATCCATCTTCCCCCCTCTCTATGACCTCAAATCTTTCAAACGCAGAGTATCCAGGCACCTCGGAAAACCCTGGACCTTGATTTTGGCTTTCTTCGTCCTCTTTGGGATGGGGGTCGTTTTTGCGGGGTTCGCTCTTGGCCCGTCCTTCCTGCATAAAAGAAAAATTCCATAGAAACAAAAAAAGAAAAAATTATGTTGTAGTGAGTCCAGAGCTGGGCACTTGCGTTTTTTTTTGCGGTACTGCGGTACTGCGGTACTACCGCACTACCAAACCGGTACCGCATAACGCAGTACCGCAAAGGATCGCTGAAAGTACAGGCTGTACTTTCAGCGATCCTTTGCGGTACTGCGTTATGCGGTACCGGTTTGGTAGTGCGGTAGTACCGCAGTACCGCAGTACCGCAAAAAAAAACGCAAGTGCCCAGCTCTGGTAGTGACACATTGTATTGGGCTTCCGAAAATTAGATTTACATAGATTAGACCTTCTTCACGTAAATATTAATACTTCTCTTAATTCTTTTTTCAAATATAAGATTAAATCAAACTGTCTTTATCAATTCCTAAATGGAAATATTAAATTTGAGTATTTAATTTTCATCGAAAACCTTCGAGAAGAAGAAAGAAAAGAGTGAAGGATAAAGAGCACAGTTTTGGCGATTCACCATAGCTTAATTTAAGAGTGAGGATTGTTATGGCCATGGTCAGAATTAAAGTTCATTCCTTTTTTTACATTCTCGAGCGGGTTGGTAGATGGAAATGGTTGAAATCTCTTGGTGAAAGTGACATCAATTTCCTTCCTGAATGTACAGTAATTCATTTTCACTTAAGTTAACCCTACTCATTGTTGTTTCCTACAGTATATACGGGTAGATTATGATACAGGATACTAGCAAAGCATTTCATAGCTATTCCTGCACCCGTAGCTAAGTGGTAACACTGTTTCCCTATAAACGAAGTGATGATACTGAGATCCGGGACTCGACTACCGACAGTCCTAGTAATAATAATCCAGGAGTTAGAACAATGAACCAGATTAGTCTAGCCTGAGGGCTGTTCCATTTTGGCCTTCCTGACTAATTATTATTTCATAGCCATATATTTTTAACTTAAAATCAGCATTAATGAAATCTAATAATGACATGGATTCTTATCTATTATTCATCGAAATCTCCAGTTGGAATTCATATTTGATAATGTGATAACAAGACATATTAAATTTAACTATAATATAACTGAAAATATTGTGTGTGTGTGTGTGTGTGTGTGTGTGTGTGTGTGTGTGTGTGTATATATATATATATATATACAGGGTGGGCGGAAAGTAGCTCCCTATTTGGATTGGTAAAAAAATACGTATTATCCATTTATTTCAGAAGAAATAATATGAAAAGGTAGGCATACATGGTAGGTTTTCTCTAAAATTAAATGTGGACTCCAACTCTTTCCACCAGCTTCTGGAGCGCCCAGGAATGGCGTCCACTGACTTAGCAGGAACTCCGGCGGGATGGAGGACATGACTTCCCGAATTCGTCCTCCAGTTCTTCCAATGTCCTCGGTTTTGGTGCGGTAGACTTCTTCCTTTACCCACCCCCAAAGAAAGAAGTCGCACGGTGTCAAGTCGGGGCTCCTGGCTGGCCATTGATGTGGACCACGACGACCCATCCAACGCCCAGGGAAGTGGGCATCCAGCCACTCACGGACAACAAGAGCGAAGTGCGGAGGGGCGCCATCTTGCATAAATATCAGATCGTCGATGTTCTCCCATGTGCTGACAACCGGCCAGACCTCGTTTCGCAACATAGCAAGGTACCGCTCAGCATTCATGGTGTTGCGCAGAAGGAATGGGCCCACAACCTGATCTGAGGTCATACCACACCACACCGTTACACTGAACCGATTCTGCCGTTTTCAGCGGTAACCGTGCGACTTCTTTCTTTGGGGGTGGGTAAAGGAAGAAGTCTACCGCACCAAACCGAGGACATTGGAAGAACTGGAGGACCGAATTCGGGAAGTCATGTCCTCCATCCCGCCGGAGTTCCTGCTAAGTCAGTGGACGCCATTCCTGGGCGGCTCCAGAAGCTGGTGGAAAGAGTTGGAGCCCACATTGAATTTTAGAGAAAACCTACCATGTATGCCTACTTGTCATATTATTTTTTCTGAAATAAATGGAAAATATACGTATTTTTTACCAATCCAAATAGGGAGTACTTTCCGCCACCCTGTATATATATGCAAACAATTCACAAACGGCACGTGATCTTCTTAATAAGCAAGGAACCACAGGGAAACGGAAAATAAAACAAGAAGTCTAAGCGCTTTCGTGATATAATTCACATCTCATATCTCATTCATCTCTTCCTTGTCCCTGAAGATGTGAATTATATCACGAAAGCGCTTGGACTTCGTTTTTTATTTTCCGTTTCTCTGTGGTTCCTTGCATATATATATATATATATATATATATATATATATATATATATATATATATATATATATATATATATATAAAATTTTGCCTATAAAGTCATACAAGTCCCCTCCACTGATACACAAAACCTGATCATCCGATTTAATTTCTTTAAACAGTTAAATGAAAAAACAAGTATGCAGAAAATTACTAATTTATCGATGGTTTTCACGGCTAATTTTGCACATCTTTTCACTCATCCTAACGTGACTGAAGCACAATCGTGATTAACTCTTAAATGTAAGAGAGATTTGTCTTCAATTATCTCTGCAAGAGTTGAGTTGGGCTTGTGAAGCGAGGCGACCATCATGTTTTAACAATGTTTTAGAGTGGAAAAAGTGTTATTGGATATTTTTCTTTAAATTTAAGTTGTTGTGTGATGCATACATTTGGCATGTAGACTGCAAAATAGCTACTTATATATATATTTTGTCAGAAAACAAGACAACAATATCGTTCACTTCGTTACAGTTCTAATAAATTTCATGAATAAATCGATTTATTTTCATAGATATGCTCTTTATTATATATATATATATATATATATATATATATATATATAATATAATATATATATATATATATATATATATATAGCGCATCAAAAATGTTTTCCAGTTAGAGGTTAACTCCAAATTTTATGTTTTCAAATTGAAAGCTTTATACATTGTCACCAAACCGAAGCTACAAAATGACGACGACAGCAGCAACAACAACAACCACCAACAACAACAAATAAGCCTTTGCTCACCAGGGAAGGCCCATTACTTATGAGAATTACAAACATCGCGAATCATTTCATTTTTGTCATAACAAACAGCTCAACGCTATTTGTATAAAGTGCGCTATAGTACTGTAGAATAATTTATGGCTGGCTGAAAACCCCTTCTTACAGCCGCTAGTATATAGGGAAGATTAATATCTAGAAACAGTACTTAGATCTCAGTTATCTTGGAGGTTGTTCACTTTTCTACTGCCTCTCAGATTAACCAGGTTACGTCCAACAGATGGGCATTGGGCGTAAATAAGAACACCGAGTAAGTAAGCATTAAAATATTTGATTTTTTTTTTTTGCAGGCCGGTGGTTTCGGTATAGACACCAATTCTGGTTACTATAGACACTGAATTGTATTATTTATCTGGCGACGCCGCCTTAAATCTGGTGAATACATATCTATTCTTAAGAATCATTTATATCCATTGTTCTTTTGAACGCTTTGCACCAATTGTGAGCAGTTCAGCATGCTCTCAAACACACACTTCTCCCCCTATTCCTCATTACACATACATGCATTTTGCACACTACACAACCTTTTCAAAATTTATATTAAAAAAAAAGAAGAAAAATGGCATAATTGAGCCTTGGAGACCTTGTTTTTGGCTCTCTTCGTCTTCTGTGGAGAGATTACTTTTGCGGGCGCTCGCTCTTAGCCCTCTCCTTCCTAGGTAAAAGAAATTAAATACATGTCACAAACCAATGATCACAAATCAATGATCACAAACCAATGATCACAAACCAATGATAAAGACAGAAAAAAGGCTGTAAGTTCTTCCCTGGGCACTGAGATGAACCTAACTGAATACATATGGCGGCGCTTCGATCGTCACTTGCATAAACGAATTAAGTCCTCCCACATCCTTGACATGCATTTCTGAAGGAAGTTTAAACTGAACTTTATAAAAATCTTAACGATAACAAAAAAATTATTGTCTTTTTGTTCATACGTGTTCTAGCCCCTCATGAGACGTGTAAAAAGAGGTATTCGATAATTTAGAGGTCTACACCATCATGGGTAGGCCCGTAAGCCAGTGCCCAGCCGGACCATGGGTCAGATATAGGCAGGTTTCTTGAAAGCATGGCTGACACGAGCCGAGAATGGACTGAAAATATAGTTTTTGGCTACGGGCCTGGGTGGATACGAGCTTCAACTTTTGGCGATTATGAAGTGAATAATAAAAAATTTTAAAATAACTTAAAATATTTGTAAATTTAAAAAAAAAATGCTGTTACCATTAATGTTATAGTTGCTGCTTGTCATAATACTCGGTTTCGATAGTCACACATCTATAATACTATAGATAAAATAATGTTATAGGTCGGTGACACAGTGTCAAATGCAGTATTGACTCGCCAACACGGCGCGTCAGCATATATATATATATATATATATCACTCAAACCCACAAGGAAAAAATTATAAAACTATTTAAAAAGGCTAATTAATTTCGGCCGGTCACAACCAAGCTCTTTTCAAAGCCATAAACTAGTTAAAATGTCTAAAAAAGTTATAAAATTTCCGTCCCGCGGAATAGCTCTTCCGCGGGACGGAGCACCTAAACTTTTATAAACTACAATGTAGCTTTTATATACTCTATACTACCGATATACAAGTATCACGAATCAATTTATTATTTGTAGGTCCAATTTTATACTAAAACGGGTCCAGGCCGGGCGAGTTCTATAAAATTCTTACGGGCCAGG
>JAJOZX010004060.1:405000-407500 GCA_023014485.1 Bathynomus jamesi
TTCTAAATTTGAGGCCCCCCTTAAGCTTGAGGCCCAGGCAAATGGCCCTCCTAGCCCCCACCTCTGATAGGCCCTGTATATTATACTAATTAACTAATTATTTAAAAAGTTCCCAAAATTTGCCATTTGAATGCCATTTGAAATATTTTGATGGATGCAGAGCAGTGTCCAGAAAATTTTTGCTTTGTAACTAATGTATTTATTGATATTGGTTCTGTGAATGCTTGGATTGTTTATAATAAAACAGTATATGTGGTATGTGAATTCGTATCTGTATGTTGGAGGTCATTTCTTACATTTTACAGGGTTCTATTCGTGATATATACTTTGTATTTACAAGTATTTTAAGAATATCCTTAATTAAGTTCAAGTTATTTTAAGTATTTGTCAAATTATATATTAGAAGATACAGGGTGAGCCACATAAAAGCAACCCCCAAGAAAATATGTGTAAAATTTTCTTGGGGCCGCTTTTATGTGGTTCACCCTGTATGTTTACTAGTGTTATTACTTCACGGGAAAGTTCGTTACATGGAATAACATTCTTCATTATTCGCCACGTTTTTCTTGATTAAGCGAACAATGTTTATTTACTGTATGTATTCCATAAACGCCTTAACATTTTTAACTATTGCATCAGTAACTCTGCCTCCAAATTCCTTTAATATTTACCGATTTCTTTAGGTATAGTTTACACATAACAAGAACACTTTTTATATGATAAAAACTGGAATATTACCTGTAAAGTCACGTCCTTTTTCAACATCTCCAAAAGGACAAGTCTTGCTGTATGTACAATCGGAGGTTCAGGAGGCGAGACCATTGATTTAGTCTGGCCCACAATAGCTGGAAGCAAATTTTAAAACCGGGAATGTGCAATAAGGATTATCTACATAATAATAGATAATAGATAATAAACGATAATAGAAGAGAAGAAATTAAGCTAATCGATAATTATATATATCGGGTGATTCATAAGTCTGTTACCACTGTAATGGTGAATAAAAAATAACTACAAACCACAGTAAACTGTGATGTTTTTTATTTGAGGTTGTTTTTACACAATTACACATTGGAAATTAACAGTGGAAATTCTTTCTTTCAAATCATTGACATTACAAGCTTTTGTTGCATATACCCTATCCTTCACCATACCCAATATTTTCACAAATCAACAATCTGAAACACAGAAAATATTTCACCATTACACTGGTAACAGACTTATGAATCACCCAATATATATATTTTCCTTTTCGGTTTACTTCACACACACACACACACACACACACATATATATATATATATATATATACACACCCAGTGGAAATTACATTAATTAATTAATTAATTAATTCCATTAATGTGCTTTTTGAACTGATATGGTTCCATAAATAAATGTATTTCTCATTCGGTAAAGACTTTTCGAACACACACACACACACACATACACTATATATATAATATATATATATATATATATATATATATATATATATATATATATATATATATATATATATATGTGTGTGTGTGTGTGTGTGTGTGTGTGTGTGTGTGTACAATGTTTTCCAAAAAAGAGGTGGCCACCATTTTCACAGGGCCAGCAAAATCACAATTCCAAAGCTAACTAAATGAAACAGAAATCATATTAAACCCTTTGTATTGTCCTTAAAGTGAGAGGAAGTTTACTTAAATCGGATGAGTAGTCTCTTTACAAATCCAACTTGAACAATAGTTGTTAAAAATTAAAGTTGACAATACCAAAATAGGGAAAATTGCTAAATTCATTCACATCACTTCAGTCAGTCTGTGATGGATTCGTTTGGTGTTTCTCGTTTAAGAAAAACATCTATTGTTTTCACCGACAAAGGTGTGTAAATTGATTCAAAACATTACTGTGACGACATCTTGAGCAAGTTGTCTAAATTGAAAGTTACGGTAAGAATTTTTTTTTTTCAGAAAGAGGGCGCTCCGTCTCATCGGTCCCGGCACACTATTGCGTACTTGCATAAACATTGTCCCCATTTCATCGCGCCAGAAGATTGGCCACCAAATAGTGGGGATTTAAATCCAGTTGACTATTTCACATGGGAAAATTTAGTCGACAAAGTTTACAGACAAAATATTCGAGATGTCAATCAACTTCGAGAATACATTTAACAGCATGGACTGAGCTCGAACAAGACACCATTTCTACAGCAGTTCGCCAATGGCGCACAAGGTTACAATTGGTTATTGATAATAATGGAAGACATATTGAACACTTGCCGTGTTAATATTATATTTACTTCGTTTTTGTTCATTGTAAATATCTTTAATGTTCGGCTAAATCTCTAATTACACTCCTTGTTAACTTTATTTTTGGATCACCTGAAGATCAGGGCCCCAACCTTCGTTAGTTAGCCTTATAAGGCTAACTAACGAAAATATCACGACTTAACCTAACCAATAGTCAAGGGTGTACAGTTGACCTAACGATTGGTTAGGTGAAATCGTGATAT
>JAJOZX010004060.1:412500-432500 GCA_023014485.1 Bathynomus jamesi
AGAAATATCGTCTGAAGCTTCTGTAAACGGTTGGTCATGGAAGATATTGTCGACTAAAATTTACAGCTCATTATACAATAGATAATTCAAACTAAAAGCACAAACACTGCTATTATAACGTTGTAAGTCCATAGTCAGGTTTCATTGCTCCGTGGGGGTAAGGGGCGGAAATGGGCGTGAGGCCTGGGGGCATCATTCCCCCTGCCATCTGTTGATAGCCAGGTGCGTGCCCCTGACCTCCCTGGTGAGGAGTGGGTGGGGGTTGAGGGCCCGAAGTTACCACAGAGTGTTGAGGAGGCTGCTGCTGCTGCTGTTGTTGCTGCTGCCCTTGTTGGGATTGTTGCTGAGTGTGTTGTTGCTGTGACTGCTGTTGCTGGTCTTGATTTTGGCTTTGGCTTTGGTTCTGGTTGTGTTGTTGGTTTTTGGGCGTTAATGTCGTTGTGACCCCCGCGGGGTTCGTTTTTCGTCTTACGTTTTTGGTGTTGGGAAGTTTATTGTCCTTCTTCCATTTCATTCTTCGGTTCTGGAACCAAATTTTTATTTGGCGTTCGGATAAACACAAGGAATGAGCAATTTCTATTCTTCGTCTTCGCGTTAAATAACGATTGAAATGAAATTCCTTTTCTAATTCTAATATTTGATGCCTCGTATACGCCGTTCGTTGTCGTTTAGGTTCGCAACCTGGTTGAAATTGCCCATTAGCTGCAAAATGAGAGAAAATTTTCATTTTAATATTATTATTTAGCAAATAGAACAAAAAAATGTCCACATCAGCGTTGCCACTCCTTCAAAACATTTACTAGATCTTGAAAAATTGACAAACAAAACAATCAGTGTAAATGTGTATTGCAACGTGGTTTTTTATATTTTAATTTGAAGTTCTAATGAAAATAATCACACAATAGCAGATTATCAGTACCTTGAAAATATTTTATCCATCTAGAAAAAAAATCTCACACCTGTCTTGAAAATTTTGTTTTTCATGAATGGCAACGCTGGTCCACATACATTTTTAATTAGTTATCTTATCGTGAAATTTCGGCAAATATGAAAATATACAAGGTGGCCCATAATTCCCAATCGGTTATAAATAAAACAAAACTCCATCTGGCGGATTTTAAAAAAAAATGAAAAATATTTGTCAAGATGGTTATATTTTGGGCTTTGAATAATTAATAAATATTTCTAAACTTATTATAAACTCTTTACTTTGTTTGATTTTTTGTATTTTCGCTTTAATTATAAACAATTTGGACTTATGGGACACCCTGTATATAAATATTTATTACACTAGTATTGAAAATGTACTTAAAAATTATATGTAAATTATGTCCTAATTATCATTAAAAAAATATATTAATAACATTTAAATTTTAATATCATATCTAAATCTTAAATTATGTATATATAGAAAAATTTCGAATTAGTACGAAAAATTGTTTTCTCTATTTCATACATAAATTAATTATGTATGAAATAAATTAATTATGTATGAAATAAATTAATTATGTATGAAATAACTTAATTATGTATGAAATAAATTAATTATGTATTGCATAGTCAAAACAGAAGCCCTAAAATGTAAAACTCTCTAACAAATACACGAAACTGCATAATAACCCGTACAAATCAACACAAACATTAATATCGTCCAGCAAGTTTCTTTCCCAAAACACGAATGTTGGAATGTGTGACCTTCCCTGATCCCTGATTCCCATTCAGAAAGCGAGAGCTGGGTCGACCTGGGCCGCCGTAAAGCGATAATAATGAGAAGAATCTCAAGTCTCAAAAGACTCATCAGAATTCTTGGAGTGAAAAGGCTATCGCAGTGGCTAATGACCACGCCTTCAGAGAACGACTAATTGCCCAAGATTGCCTCCGATTATTGCCCGTACAAGGTTGGGGAATTGACTACTTTGTAGCTTAGTCCTTTATTCCCTTATGTCTTATTCATTTACGTTTACGGTTTTGTATCCAAGTGTGTATTTATTTTTCTTTTGGATAAAGGCTTAGGGTTTGATTATTTTATTTATCTACTTATTTTATTGGCTTAAATCATATGTATCTTCTTCATTGTACATAGTGACTTTATGATTAATTAGATTTAGTCAGTTTTAAAGTTTTTCTCTAATATATATATATATATATATATATATATATTATATATATATATATATATATATATATATATATATATATATATATATAATATTATATATATATATATATAGGGTGAACCAAATGTAGGTGGACAGTAAATGATAACGTTTATTTTGAGAATACATATTTAATTTTTTTGTATACTATAATACAAAATAAAATTTAAATAAATTTAGTTATAATATTTAATATAATAAAACACAAACACCATAGTTATAATGAACACCATAGTTATAATATAATATAACACAAACCGTATTCAACCTACTGTCCACCTACTTTTGGTTCACCGTGTATATATATATATATATATATATATATATATGGGATGAATTTCACAATTAAACACGTGAAATGAATGAATGATGCAAACCCACAAGGAAAAAAGAAAATGATTCTTAGGCCTTGGAATAATTTTTCTTTTTCCTTGTGGGTTTGCATTATGTATATATATATATATGTGTGTATGTGTGTGTGTGTGTGTGTGTGTGTGTATATTATAATATGTATATATGGAATGAATTTCACAATAAAACACGTGAAATGAATGAATGCTGCAAACCCACAAGGAAAAAGAAAAACGATTCCAAGGCCTTTCGTGTATTCCCTGACGAGGTGTAGCTTTGAATACACGAAAGGCTTTGGAATCGTTTTTCTTTTTCCTTGTGGGTTTGCAGCATATATATATATATATATATATATATATATATATATATATATATATATATATATATATATATATATAATATATATATATAAAAAAATTACAAAATAAAATTTGAAAAATAAGTTTGTAAATATATATTTATTTATTCATTTATTATCCTGTTTATGCATGTAATTATGTACAAGGCACAAAGAATGTTAACATACGAGATGGATTATAGTAGATTAACTTCCTATATGTACAATAATTATATATACATACAGTACCGTCCAGAAAAAAAAGTGGGACACTATGTAATTCCTTAGTTAATCCTTAGTTAATTGTTCATTCTGACTAAGGTCAAACTTGTTGACCTACCTTAGACCTACAGCTTAACGTGGAATTCGAACCACGACCTACTACGGGTGGTCAGAAATTACAAAGACCTTTCCTGGAGTCGATCTCACGACCTCCCGATCAACAACAGCCCAGCGTCAAGACATAAATATTTCGCATCATAAAGGTAATGAATGTATAAGAAAATCTTTTCTAATTCGATGCCGACTTGAACAACAACGAACCGAAGCGTAGTTTACGTAAATAGAAGTTGTATTTACTAGTACATGGGCGAAGCTTCTCATTCGTGACTCGTGAGTTACCGGGTATCCTGAGCAATGCATAAAAATGCCCAGGAACACCTACAAAAACGCTGATAAAGTGGTTAGTTTGCGTGAACATGCTGCAAAATCAATTCGACAGATATCTAGAGACCAAAATATATCAAAATCAGCTTTGCATCGAATCATACATCAATACAATTTCCACGGCACTGTCGTGAACAGGGAAAAGTGATGAGAAAGAGAATAAGTACAGTAAGAGACGATCCAAGGCGTCTACAAATTTTTGTAAGAAAGACCCAAAGAACACGTCATATGACATTCAAAGACAATTGCAGGGCTCAAAATAAACTTATAAACTTTTTCCCTCACCCGCCAACCGGGCGGGTACTCAGTAAAATCTACCCGCCCGGAAAAAAATCCACACGCCCGAAATTTATATGATACATTGGTTTAGAAACACCTTTTAAATAATTCCACATCTCAGTTATTCTGAAACGAAATAATAAAACGATTAGAAAAATGAAAAAAATATCAGAACCAAAGCGAAAAATAACTGAGAATTACATTCATTCTTAATTAAAAATGAGAATTACATACATTCTTAATTAAAAATGAGAATTACATACATTCATTTTTTATAGTGTACTGTAGTGTAGTTTTTAGTAATCAATCTTTCAAAATCTACCCGCCAACTGGGCGTATAACTTAGAATTTGTACCCGCCCGACCCGAAATCTACTCGCTATTGGCGGATGGGCGGGTGTTAATTTCGAGCCCTGCAGTTGGGAAACTGTGGAATGAAAATTTCTGCAAGAATATTGAGAAAAAGGCTTAGGAATGTGGTGTGGTTTGCACTCGACATCTAAAACGCCGCCGTTGTTAACGGCAAAAATGCGTGCAAAGAATTTGCAATGGGCACGAAAATATAAAGATTTCACTGTAGACGACTGGAAACGGGTAAGGTGTCGGGAATACACACTTCGTTTTTAGAAAAAGTCATGCAAAGTTTGTGGTTCATTTTCAGGAATGTTCCAGAATATTCAAACACTTCGCAATCACTTCTATAGAATATAATTAACGTTACCAATTAACGCTTTCCTGTTGTAAGATACTAAACACCCACTTTACAATTAAAAAACATTACAGCTATGAATAGCTTTGTTTATTATAGGTGTGACGTTCATTATCTGGAGTGTTTTTGTTTTTCTTGAGACATGTCAGAATTTCAGTTCATTTTTCTCAGGTAATTTTTAGCGATGAGTCTCATTTTCTAGTTTCCGGAGTCCTAACGCCTTTCGTAAAGAAAATGAAGAGTGCCAAAAGATCAACTATTCAACTATTTACCCGTCTTGCACATGAAGCACCCTGAGAAGGTTATGGTTTGGTCTGGTAAAGAGATTTGTTTTTTGTGAATGGAATGATGAATAGCCAAATATATACAGCAATGTTTGAAAGAGGCTGTTTCTCGTTAACAACTGATTTGGACGGAGGAAAATAGTTGTTTCAATAAGATTTGGCACCATATTATACATCAAATGTTGTGAAAAAGTTTTTTGTGGAAACGGCATTGAAGTATTAGATTGAGCTAGATATTCATCAGATCTGAATCCATTCGAAAATCTTTGATCAATTTTGTAAAAACGAATGCAAAAGGAAGACATTTCAACAAACAAAGAAAAGCTTATAAAACACCTTCGTGCGTACTGGCTGAGTGATCCAGAAGTTACTAATATTTGTAAATCATCAATGGAGTCGATGCTAAGAAGAGGTGAATAGGTCTTAAAAGCAAAAGGGGGTCACACAAAGTATTAGAATAAAAATACTTCCTTGGTGTACTTTTATTTGTCTTTTCAAGACGAGTATGTTTCTTTAACCATTTAAGGCCGGAATTTTTTGTAGGGGTTAAGTTATGAATGCGTGTATTTGAAACGCTACCAATTTGTACCTGTCGTCCTTAAAGGGTTAAACCAAAAAGTATAGGTTTTACTGTTATTCAAAATTAAATATTTTAGTAATTAGCCACTGAAAATAATACGCATTTTTGGCTTCCTTTTCCGAAAACTAAACATGTAGAAACATTTATAGAAATATTGCATTGTATTACAATTTATATTATTATTATTTCTGGTGGGAAAGTAAGTCCCGCGAGTCGTGATACAGTTAAACATAATGTATATCTCATGGTTACATGATAACGTAAAAACAGTGTCCCATTTTTTAATGTCCAATACTGTATATATAGGGTTGGCAAAATGTCTGAGCATCCCTCAAAGTATCATATTTGCATATATAATTTTTACATTAGAAAGGGTGCACAGACCTTTGCCTACCCTGTACAATAGAACTGCCATTTGTAAGGAAATTCTATGCTTCATTGCAGAATGGGGCTATTTAACAGATCTTTTTGAATAATAACAGAAAAGAGATTAAATTTTAAACTAGCTAAAGAAGGATATAAAGATATACAATATATCTATATATATTAGGGTGGTCCTCCCTTATAGAGGCGATATTTTTTTTGGTAATTTACATGCTCCCACCCAATAAAGTTGTTCCACTTAATAAGAAAATAATTCTACTTCAATTTGAGCTCGATCGGGTAATAATTAGAGGTGGCTGTCGAAGCTTGAAGTTACCACAAAACTGCAAGGCGGGGGTTTTCTATTGACCCCCTGAACAATCTCAGTTGGCCCCCAGGGATCCATGGATCACCACTTCTGGGAACCACTGATATAATGTGTAGTTAAAAGATTTTTATTTTGCATATATATTTTAAATTATAAGCGTTATACATAACACTGATGACGTACTATTTTGAATCGTCATGACTGGCAAGACCACTCACTGTAGCTCACTGTTTAAGATCTTCTTAGTAGGTTCAGGATATTTCTTCCTGTGTTGCTCCACGACTTTCAATAGGTATTGAAGTTGTTCTTCATTCTTAGTGTGTTTTCCACTATAATCCTGGATAAGTGCAATCCCGCGTTCGGCATTGTCGTTCACGACCTTGATGTTTTCAACTTTCCGAAGAGCCTCTTGAAACTCACCATCTGAGTCCCATGTTGACGGGTCTTTTTGCATAAATGCAGTATTGATATTGAGGGCCGTATAAGCTTGAAAGAGTTTCTCGTGCTCAAGGAATCCAATGTTGGGAGATGATCTTGACGAAGGCTCACACGTTTAGGACATTTTAGGCTGCCTTCTGTCTCATTAATTCCCTTTAAAATTAATCTTTTTGTGTCTACTGATACAGAAGCATCAAACAGTGCCAATCCCACCATTTCCTCAGATAGGTACCACAAGTGGCCAGCAAATTTAGATGCTGCAGATTTTGCCCATTTTAAGGATTTCGTTCAAAATTTAAAGTTTGACAGCCACTCCTAAATATTATCGGATCTGGTAAAAACTTTGCCAAAATAATTTTTTTATGAAGTGGAACTACTTTATCGGGTGGGAGCAGTAAAAATAAAAAATTCGTTTTTGAGGACAGCCTAATATATATATATATATATATATATATATATATATATATATATTATCCAACGATACATTCATACTTTAAGTGGAAGTATGAAGAACTAAGCAACTTTTAACATAAAGCACCATTCCGCCCATTCAGGGTACGAGCAGCTCGCAACAGCATTGGCAAGCAAATAGGCGGTCAACGTACTGATGAGACGCTCTTACTTCGTTTATTACCACTGAAAGCAACAATGCTCTGTGTTAGTGTTGTCAAAAGGACATTATATTCGTAACGAATTTATTGCAATTTTCGTTATTTACTTGTTATTTTTGGAGTTCTTTAAAATCCTTCGTAACGGCAAAGGTCATTTGACGGAGACGACCTACAGCTTTACGTGGGAAACTACGAGTCGCTACATCATCTAAATACAGAGGACGATCACCCATCCAACTACTGTCCAATCTCAACGTCGCTTAACTTCGCTGATCTATGAGAAGCGGGGTTTTGACATGGCCACGACGTAATCCTGCGAATGTATTTGCTCTGGAATTATACAAAGATACATTGTTATAAGTATATAGGTCTATAGATTATGTAAAACATTGAATAACTTGAACTTGAGAGCAACCTATTCATTTTTGTTGAAATATGGTCATGAGTGTTGAAATAAGGTCGTATTTGAATAAGATCGACTTCAATAAGGTCGAAGCATCATGAATTTCGATCTTGTTCATATAATCTACATTACAGGAATAATAATTTTTATTTTTTAGGCACGGAGAGAGAGAGGATGGCGCAGCCGAGAGAGAAAGGAGATGGGGAAAGGTTGACATCTTGCATGGAACTATGTTGAAATAAAGTACATACAAAATAAATACATAATTATTTGTAATTTTGAATCAAGTATTCATAATTATTAATACGTGAATGTAAAATATTCCCCAATCGGGAATTTTGAGCAGGAATTAAAGATGGAATAAGAATCTAAGCAATTTTTGAGGTTACAAAATTAATTAAAATTCTTGTCTAAAAAAAAGGAAACCCACTACCATATATATATATATATATATATATATATATATATATATATATATATATATATATGCGAGGGTGGGCTGAAAAATAATGCCTCCACTTGAATAATTCTGGATTGTGTAGAGGTAGCCAGATAAAACCGGTTTTGTGTTGTAACTTGATATTCCCACCCCATTCCAGAGTGTGTAGAGGTAACCAGATAAAACCGGTTTTGTGTTATATCCTAATATAGCCTACATTCATTCCACACGTTGGTTCAGGATCGATTACATGAAAAGGAGTAAAGACATTCGCTTCAACCAACGTGCCGTTATTGAATTTTTGACTGCGGAAAGTGGTGCCCACAGACATTCATCGGCGAATGCAAGCTGTGCACGGCAAACAGTGTGTTGATTTGAGTACCATTCGACGTTGGGCGAGGCAGTGTAAAGAAGGAGAAGCAGGGCAAGAAGATTTGCGAGACAAACCGCGAAGTGGAAGGCCTGTAACGGCAACCGACGAGTCTCATCGGAACTACGTTAACGAACTGATTCGTGGAAATCGTCGCATTAAACAAAATGAAATTGCTGCAGTGCTCGATATCTCCAAAGAGCGAGTTGGACACATCACTATTCTCGGTTACTGAAAGGTCTGTGCCAGATGGGTGCCTCGCACGCTCACTGCCGAGATGAAAACTGAGAGACTACTCATTTGCCAAGAAAATTTGCAGCGCTTCGAAAATGAAGATGAATTTCTGCACAGCATTGTGACAGGAAACGAGACGTGGGTCCACCATTATGACCCTGAAAATAAACGGCAATCCATGGAATATCGGCGCAAAAATTCACCGCAACCAAAAAATTGATGACTGTTTTTGGGATATCAGTGGTGTTGTTCTCGAAGACTTTACGGAAAGAGGGACAGCAATTAGCTCCACACGTTATACTGAAACTCTGAAGAAGTTGAAAAAACGGATCAGGAGGGTTCGCACCCACAAAAACGCAGTCATTATTCACCATGACAACGCACGGCCTCACACCAGTGTTCAAACGCGAGAAGCAATTGAGGATCTGCAATTCACCGTCTTGCCGCATCCACCATATAGTCCCGATTTAGCACTATGCGATTTTCACCTCTTTCCTAAACTTAAAGAACATCTCCGTGGAAATCGCTACGAGTCTGACGAAGAAGTTAAGGCCGCTGTGAAATTTTGGTTTCGTAGTCAAAGCTCCGAGTTTTACCGGGATGGATTTCAAAAACTCCTTTATCGTTGGCGTAAATGTATCGAGGTAGAGGGTGATTTTATAGAAAAGTAAATGTATCGTTTTGAAGAATAAACTCTAAGGTACATATCTGCTTTTGTTTCCATAAAATTCTTCACCACTTTTAAAATTTATTTGAGAGGAGGCATTACTTTTCAGCCCACCTTCCTATATATATATATATATATATATATATATATAAAACTTATATATCCTTTGGTTAGCTTCCTCCCGAATTGTTCATTCTGACGAAGGTCAAGCTTTTCCCTCCACCTTAGACCTACAGTTTAACGTGGAATCCGAACCACGCTCCACCAGCAGCCCAGCGTCTTAACCTCTAGGTCACCCAGGGTACCCATTTATCTACCAACTACATTCTTTATTGTGTGGAAGGATGAACAGCTGGGTTTTGCTGCGCGTCGGCTGCCGTCACCAGGTCTCGAACCCGGGGCCGATGGATTCGTAGTCAGCGACGCTAACCACTACACCACCGAGGCGCATATATATATATATATATATATATATATATATATATATTATATATGAACAAAATTGAATTTTATAATGATGTTCGACCTTATGCAAGTATATGGATTTCGGATTTCAGATTAAACTATATATACACATTTCAGACTTTCATTGAAAATGACTAACCTAACCTAACCTAACCGGGCATAATATAACTTAACCTAACCTAACCTAATCGGGCATAATATAACTTAACCTAACTTAACCTAACTTTTTAGTATCGACATTATGCAGATCGACTGTATTCCACTACCCGATACATATATATATATATATATATATATATATATATATATATATATATATATATATATATATGATGAATATAAATATATATATATATATATATATATATATATATATATATATATAATATATATATATATATAATTTTTTTTTTTTCTTATATAGACTTGGAAATGAAACTAAAAATTTGAATCCTTTAAAATTTTGAGCAATTATCTACGTAGGGTTCAAAAGAAAAGCGTAACTTAATATTCTTTCGAATTACAATAATAGTTTCTTATGCGAGTTTTTGTACACAAGAAATGCAGACATATTTTTTATTCCATTCCAAGATCTATTAAACAGAAAAACCGTGTATTTGGGAAAAAACCAAACTTTGTTTACCTTAAATTGGAGTGGAAAAGACTTTATGTTATGGTTTTGGAGATGGTTTTATAAATTTTTTTTCTTTTTACTCGATTCGAAATGTGGATTTTTGCTATGTGTACCAAAATACTGTAATTTATTATTTCACTAAAAATAAACGTTTTTAAATCAAGGTTGTGTTTTTTGGCGTTCTTCGCTTTATTTGCTGGTTTACCTTACGCGTGTATATGTTACAGTCAATGTCTAAAATCAGGCAATTTGTAAATTGACTGAAATTTTAGGCAATGTGTCAAATTGTGATATACACAAAACCTAACCTAACCTAACCTAACCTAACCTTTCTGGTAATGCTACATATGCATGCCCACTGGTATTTCCCAATATGCTGCCTAAAAATTCACTAGGTTAGGTTAGGTTAGGTTTTGTGTGTATCACAATTTGACACAGTGCCTAAAATTTCAGTCAACTTACAAATTGCCTGATTTTAGACACTGACGGGATAAGTCGTGACCAGTGTCGTAACACCGCTTCACAGGAGATCAACGAAGTTAAGCGACATTGGGTTTCATAAGACCTTCCTTCGCGTTCGGATTATATAGTGATCCGTGGTTCGGATCCCACGTAAAGTTGTAGGTCCCCTTCGTCATACGACATTAGATGCCGCGGAGGAGGTTAAACAACCCAATCATTACATTATCCTCTAAGTAATTTCTATGCTCCACACTATCAAAAGATTACTTTACACTTATCGTCATTCCTCTTTCCCGTTCGAAAGTGGAAATTCCAGACTTCGGGAAAAGTAAAGAGATGGTTGTGTCCCGAGAGAAAATACAGTATAAAAGCGGGAATGGATCAGTTTGAGAATTGCCTTATATGAGATTCTCACTTTTGGAGAGACTGAAATACGGGAAAGCCTGCA
Source organism: Bathynomus jamesi (assembly GCA_023014485.1). Taxonomy (NCBI): domain Eukaryota; kingdom Metazoa; phylum Arthropoda; class Malacostraca; order Isopoda; family Cirolanidae; genus Bathynomus; species Bathynomus jamesi. The sequence goes on from JAJOZX010004060.1 coordinate 423,724, forward strand.
TAGGATAAGGTACAAGTTTCTCAAAAAGATCTGTGAAATAACCCTATTCTACTAGTAAAGTACATAGTTTGCTTGCGAATGGTAGTTTATGATACATATAGAATTTCAACCTACTAGTCCATTGTTTACACATCCTTTGTTTTATTCTTTATACATATACAGTATAAGCCAGCATTCGTAACTCAGTGGTTAACACCGTCTCCCTATGAAGTGAAGACATTGAAATAATAATAATAATAATAATAATAATAATAATAATAGAGTAGTTAGGGCAATGAGCCACATTAGTCTGGACTAATTTCTGGCACTCTTCGCTGATTATATAATTATTATTCTTACACAAGGTACAAACGACTTCATTGCTGACATAGTGTATATTGTGTCATAATAAACATTAAACATCTACATTGATATATAAATAAATAAATATATACAGGGTGTTCGGAAAGTCACTGTGCACTTATATAATCGAGATCGTCCACTCACGCTTGATGACCTGAAAACTGCAATAACTGCGTACATAAGGTCCATTTCAAAAGAAGAACTGACAAAGGTGTTTCAAAATAAAATAAGACGGGTCCAGGCCTGTATTGCTGTTAAAGGACATCACTTTCAACACCTTTTATAAGTTCTGATGGTCCCATCCATAACCTCTATCATATATGCAATGTTATACTATTGTATGCTATTAAATAAATATAAGTGCACAGTGACTTTCCGAACACCCTGTATAAGGTAATACAATGATGACTTGGAGGAGATCCTTACTGATTGAAACTAAGAGAATTGGAAGAATCTGGCCAGAAGTTAAAGCCCGAGCAGCCAACCGTGCCCGATGGCGAAGCACAGTTGACGCCCTTTGCTCCACGGAAGAGTGAAGAGGACATAAGTAAGTAAGTACATTAATACACTGTTATAAATACACATAGCTCATGTATAATGAAGGGCAAAACAAGCCCAAATACATGCGTTCATTACTTTCAGAGCTTTCGCGTTAACTAACGCGACATCCTCAGTTCTAAAAGCGTCAGACTTTTTGTGAGGTGCTTTGAATCACTCCCATTCCATTTCATCTTTACAATGTATGCTGCAGAGATGTTCTTTGTATTTAAATTTAAGTTTAAAAAAGGTAATTATTGTAATAGTATTGGATGGTAGGCCTCTTATATTTTAATGGGTTTAAATGCTTTAATTATTTTAATTGTAATTCTTATTAATGAGTGTTGTTTAATTTAGAATCTGAACTCGTGTTTTCATGGTTTTATGATATTTTAGTTTTTAATGGCCAATATACAGAGGGTTGACAAAAGTAAATAGACACCTTCGGTTTTGTCATAGTTTTTGATTTGATAATAAATGTTAATAAATAATAACAGATTTGTTGAATCAATATATTTAGAATGGTGTTGATTCTCCACTTTGCATTACATTGATGAGCTTTGCCATATGTTCTTGATGACAGTTATCGTGCTGTTTATTTACTTTTGTCAACCCTCTGTATTTTGTCTCATTTCCTATTTTACACTGAGGATGGTGTTAGTTGAACGCCGAAAACGCTGAAATTTATAAAAGCATTTACTTGTACTTCTTTTGCTCCTCAATATAAGATCGCGTTTTACCTTTAATAATATTAACGCTTGTATAATAGGAGGTTCCTTTAATTTGGAGAGAAATTAGTGGTTAAAATGTAATTAAAGTTTTATTTACGTAAATTCACCAAACTTAATTTTTCGACTCTGATTCAGTTTTGTATTTAAAAAAATATATATTTGAGTCAATCTTTGATATCAATTAAATATTTCTGATTCATACATTTTATTGAATAAATTCTGGTGAATATAGAGTCGAATAGGGATTTGGTGTAGTAAGAATCACAATCCGAATCGAATTTGAGATTGTGGTCGGAATTAGAATCGGAATCCAAGGTCATTTTTATGTCCAAATGAAAACTCGAATCGATTCCAAAGAGATCAGAACTGACCTCAAAACTGATGATTTAATACACACACACACACACACACACACACACACACACACACACACACACACACACACACACACACACACATATATATATATATATACATATATATATATATATATATACCAGTGTCATTGACGTCTCACCTCACCAAAGTATTTGAAAGGATAGTTACAGAGAAAATTTATGATTTCCTGGAGACACGGAAAGATTCAATGAAAATCAGCATGGATTCCGATCAGGTAGATCATGCCTATCACAACTAATAGAACACTACAACAATATCCTAGATGCATTGGAAGGCAATGACAACTACGATGTTATATACACAGATTTTGCTAAAGCTTTCGATAAATGTGACCATGGTATAATAGCACATAAAATTAAATATATGGGAATAACAGGCAAAGTGGGAAAATGGATCTACAACTTCCTGAGAAATCGTCTGCAGGTCGTCAAAATTCAAGGTATACCATCATCAGAATCGGAAGTACGCAGCTCAGTACTATAAGGGACAGTACTGGCCCCACTCCTGTTCATTATCATGCTAACAGACATAGACAGCGGAGTAAACAGCAACAGTATAGTAACATCCTTTGCAGACGATACAAAGATCAGCAGAAAAATCAGCGATGTACATGACGTGGAGGCCTTGCAGAGGGACATGAACAAAATATACAAATGGTCAGAAGACAACATGTCATTCAACGCCGAGAAATTTCAGTTCTTGAGATATGGTAGAAAAGAACTTAAACAGACTGCATATTATGCTCCAGATAGACAGGAAATTCAGAGAAGCACGAAAGCGATCGATCTCGGGATAATAATGACAGATGATGCGAAATTCGAAACACAAAATCAGATAGCGATAAATAAAGCAAAAAGAGTCGCCGGACAGGTACTAAGAACGTTCAAGAGAAGGGACAGGACAGTAATGATTCCCCTGCTAAAAACACTGATTATACCAAAACTTGAATACTGCTCAGTTTTGACGTCCTCATATAAAAAGGAAGAAACTAATAAACTAGAAGAAACGCAAAGGCATTTCACAGCCAAGATTGATGGCTGCAAATAACTCAACTACTGGGAAAGACTACGTAAACTAAATCTGTACTCACTGGAAAGAAGAAGAGAGAGGTACATCATAATCTACATATGGAAAATGATCGAAAAACTGGTACCAAACCTAAAACTAAACCCAATTACCATTCAAACAACACTGGAAAATAGGAAGGGCAGAATGTGTAGTGTTCCCAAATTAAAGGCCCGACAAGGGACCTCCTCAACCCTGAAGGAAAATAGCTTGGTTGTCAGGGGGCCAAGACTTTCCAACCAGCTTCCTAAGGACCTCAGAAACGTAACGGGGGTCAAAGTTGAAGTCTTCAAGAAAAGACTGGATGCCTGGCTCAGGACAGTACCAGATGAGCCAGGCGTGCCTGGCTATGTACGGGGAGAGCGCAAGAAAGCAACTCGCTCCTTCACCAGGCCAGACCTAGAGGCGGGGCCACCAGCTTGACTTCCGTGTGAAGAGAGACCAACGCACGAAAACAACATAAGTTTCATAAGTAAGTATATATATATATATATATATATATATATATATATAATATATATATATATATACAGGGTGGGCCGTAAGTTTCCATACATAGGAAAAATAAACATTTTTTTATGGACAACCATTTTATTTATATAATATGCTCTACATGGTTGCCATTGTTTTGAAAACAATTTCAATACGTGTTCCCCACTGTTGATGAACACGCATTAGCACAGTTGACGTTATGCTTGTAATGGCATTGGTGATACGTTCCTTTAGATGATTTATGTATCGTATCTTTTCCTGATACACCATGGCCTTCAAGTGCCCCCAAAGATAGAAATCAAGGGGGGTGAGATCTGGGGATCTGGGAGGCCACTCCACAGGACCACGCCGACCAATCCAAGCATCCGGAAACTGCTGATCCAAATACCGACGCACGTGAAGACATAATGAGGTGGAGCTCCATCTTGCTGGAAGTAAACTGGGAAGTTACCTTCCTCGTTTAGCAGGGATGGGGAAAATCTCTTCTTGCAACATGTTAAGATACCTTTCGGCATTAAGATTTCCACTGACAAAAATTGGTCCAATAATTCTGTCACCCCATATCCCGGCCCACACCATCACTTTACCGGCACCTTGCATCTTCGTCGGACTCAGCCAGTTAGGGTTAGCATTACTTCAATAACGTATGTTTTGCCTATTAACCTCTCCATTGACGTAAAAATTTGCTTCATCAGTAAACAAGATCTTACAAACGCATATTCTTAGGGTATCTGAAACATAAAAAACAAACGTTTAAATTGTCCTATGTATGGAAACTTACGGCCCACCCTGTATATATATATATATATATAATTTTATATATATATATATATATACACAGTGCGTTCGAAAACTCTCTCCGCAGTGCTATGTTAAACACATAGGAAATTGAAAAACTACAATGTTTTCATTCAACCATGATTTAGTGATTTTATTACATAACCTTTTGATTTTACAGCATGTGTTGAAAGTGTTTTCCACCATTTTGCAGGCACAGAGCAACTCGTCTACACTTGTGTCAAACACTTTTTTTAAAGTTGTGGTTAACTGCGGAGAGACTTTTCGAACGCACTGTATATATATATATATATATAATATATATATATATATATATATATAATATATACCTAACCTTATCTTATGAACCTTATAATATATATATATATATATATATATATATATATATAGGGTGGTCCAATAGTCCTGCCTCATGGGAGACTAGAATATCCACTAAAATGAGGCAGAACTTCTGAATCACCCTATATATATATATATATTATATATATATTATATATATATATATATATATATATATATATATATATATATATATATATCTTATTTATAAAATAAATACAATTTTACAATTTTACAAATTTGTTGTTACGATAATTTTAACACAAGTAAATAATTCTGAAATTAGACTAACTATTTCATTTAATTTGGCCCTTAGGCTTTACGCTTTAGGCTTTACTGGGCTCTCATTTAAAGTTAACACATCTCTTCAAGGATAATTATGATTAATAATATATTAATTAATTTAAAATACATAAATGAATTAATAATTAAAAATAAGACAATGAATTTAAATCATTGTGACGTCATTAAAGTCATTGTGAATATATTTATTTGCATTTTATAAATTTATTTATAAAATAAATAGTACAATTTCTATTGTTACAATAATACAATAATACAAATAATCCTGTTAATTGGACTATTTTGTATAGTTTTATATAATTATTTTATATAATTGGCCCTTAATATATATATATATATATATATATATATATATATATATATAAGTCACGTTCAAATTATGATTAATACCCAAACGAACTAATAGTGGAAATACAGTATACATATATATTAATATTAAGTTATTATTATAAATATGAAACAAATACACAGTCATTATGAAGGTATGATAGTAATGACTGTTAGACACAAGGATTCTCAGTGTTGTATATTATGATATCATTAATGGCATTTATATATTTTACTCAGTTGATATGTGAATTCATATAACATTGAGAACATCCTCTATTTTAATATGTTGATACTGGTTTTTCCTGTTCTTGTAGAATAAATAAAGATATGGCGCTATGGCGCTTGGAAAAGATGTTTCGGAGTGTGAAAGGGGCTTGATAGTAGGAGCCTGTTTGGTTGGTATCTCAGTATTAAAAGGCGCATAAATTGCCCCTGTGTCTCGACGAACAGTCTTCAAGGTTATCAATATATGGAAGGAAATGAAAAGACTATATATCAAATAAGCAATATTGTGGACGTAAAGCAACATTGAGAGAATGTGACAGAAGGACCTTATTACGAGCTGTGAAGCATGACCCAAAACTTTGCATGAACCAAAACTTTGCATGAACCAAAACTTTGCACAAACCAAAACTTTGCATGAACCAAAACTTTGCATGAACCAAAACTTTGCATGAACCAAAACTTTGCGCAAACCCAAACTTTGCACGAACCCAAACTTTGCATAAACCCAAACTTTGCATCGAAACTTCGTTCAGAACTTAACAATAGTCTTTAAAGACCAGTATCACTCAAAACGATATTATGGGAATGTAGTAAAGCCCTTCATAACATCAACCAGTGCAAAAACTCGAATGAAGTTGGAGTTAGAGAGAAGAATAATGGGGGACATTATTATGTTATGTGGTGTAGATTTTCCCATTTCTTTCTATGTATTCATAACCTTGGAGGCTGTTCCTCAAGATACAGAGACAATGTCGAGACATTTAATTCTGAGATACAAGCCATACGGGCTTCTACTATTATCCCCGTTTCACAGTCGGTGACATCTTTTCCAACCATCATTTTTTTATTTATTCTGCATGAACAGGAAATACCAATGTCACATATATATAATGCCATTAATGATATAAAAAAATATAGCATCGAAAATGCGAGTGTTTCTATTATTTTGTCCAACTAACTCTCTCTCTCTCTCTCTCTCTCTCTCTCTCTCTCTCTCTCTCTTATATATATATATATATATATATATATATATATATATATTATGTGTGTGTGTGTGTGTGTGTGTGTGTACATACTAAATACTATTATTAGAATACATGTACAATGGCTATTCATAACATCCATAGCAGAAGTTATGCGATTATGCGAGAGAGTTTATTGTTTTTTATACAATGCTCTGTTGCATGCTATTTCAGACAACTTTGTCGGACTGACAAAATTAAATATATTTGACGTGTTAGTCTAATTTATTATATTATTTATTCTCTTCAGGAAGCATAAATTACATATACCTACTGTGAGGTTTTTCCTTTAAAGACTACATTGGTGTATATATATAGATAGATAGATAGATAGATAGATAGATAGATAGATTAAATTTTATGTAATCATTTAACAAATTTTAATATAATATAAATGTAAGCACGATGTAATTAATTAAGTAAATATAAATAAATATAAACGAAAAATGTAACCTCAGTTTAGAATTTTTTGTATGGAAAACATTCTAAGCAAAAAAAAAAAGAATTCTCTTCTTAAATATGAAATTTCAAACCTACGGTTATAAACTCTATTAGCTATAGAGGTCTATATTATTACTGTACCTGTATATATTTGACTCTAACAATACACGTTTAGTATTCGGGGACTGATAAATAAGGTCACCATAAATTCTGTCGTAATGGGACAGTTGTCTTTTACATCATGCCATTATTTAATTATATAAAACAATGCAGGTTATCATACAGGATACATTAATTTATCAATACATTTAAAGCTACATTTTAAACCCCCATATTAACTTCAAGCACAGTTTAAAATATTTTTAATTCTAGTCTTTATATAATTTCTGGTATATTTTGCTTTTGTGAAGGTAATTTTGGGTGCAGCTTTTTATAATTTACTTCTTATTTCATTTATAAAAGAAAATTATTAAAAAAAAAAAAATTATGATTTTATCTTTAAAAAAAATTTGACTGAAGTAACTTTAACATGAAAAAATACATTTACATCTGTATTATCAACCTTTTATTATAGTTATATATATATAATATATATATATATATATATATATATATATATATATACACACACACACACACACACACACACACATACACACACGAGGGTAATTCAATAAGTATCCGCACTTTTTATTTCACAATTTTATTTTCACATCTGATAGATTATAAACACATCACTTCTCAACATAGTCTCCCTGTTTCTCAATACACATCGTCCAGCGATCTACAAGCCTTCTAATGCCATCACAAAGAATGCTTTTGGCTGTGTGCGTAGCCAGTCATGCACCGCCTCCTTCAGGTCGTCATCGCCTTGGAATCGCTGACCTCTCAAAGCGTCTTTTAGTGGTCCAAACGGATAAAAATCCGAAAGTGCCAGGTCTGGACTGTAGGCTGGATGGTCGAAAACTTCAAATTTAAGTTCTTGAAGGCATTTTCTAGTCTGTGCAGCGGTATGAGGGCGTGCATTGTCCTGTAACAGAATAATAGCTTCCGACAATCTCCCTCTCCGTTTTGTGCGAAATTGCTTGCTTTAACTCATTCCGAAGCATGTCAGAATACGATGCACTTGTTACTGTAGTTCCACGCTATCCTTGAACATTATCTAGAGCGTGGAACTACAGTAACAAGTGCATCGTATTCTGACATGCTTCGGAATGAGTTAAAGCAAGCAATTTCGCACAAAACGGAGAGGGATATTGTCGGAAGGTGTTATTCTGTTACAGGACAATGCGCGCCCTCATACCGCTGCACAGAGTAGAAAATGCCTTCAAGAACTTAAATTTGAAGTTTTCGACCATCCAGCCTACAGTCCAGACCTGGCACCTTCGGATTTTTACCCGTTTGGACCACTAAAAGACGCTTTGAGAGGTCAGCGATTCCAAGCGATGATGACCTGAAGGAGGCGGTGCATGACTGGCTATGCACACAGCTAAAAACATTCTTTTGTGATGGCACTAGGAAGCTTGTAGATCGCTGGATTAAGTGTATTGAGAAACAGGGAGACTATGTTGAGAAGTAATGTTTATAATCTATCAGATGTGAAAATAAAATTGTGAAAATAAAAAGTGTGGATACTTAATGAATTACCCTCGTATATATGGGGTGCTTCAAAAATATATTTCAGTTCTGTGTATTTATTATTATTAAGAACATTATTATTAAAAAAACAAGCACTTACATAAAACAAATACTT